>JABEYC010000166.1:0-103910 GCA_013266195.1 Fusarium zealandicum | reverse complement strand
CTCCCATCCCCTCCCTCCACTGGGACTAGGTCCCCAATCTCCATCGAAGGCCACTAAGCAGCGGGGGCCTCGGGTGCTGGAACCTACCATTCACCCGCTGCATTTTCAGCCCCCCCCCGGACGCTGGGGCATTCGCTCCAGAAGTCGCCCCTGGGACGCCCCGGGAGTTGCCCTGTACTGTATGTAGGACCGGGCAGCTACGTGCTACGTACTGTCAGCAGCGGCGGAACAAGTGTTGATGGAAGGGAGGGAGACGGGAGGGAAAGAGGAGAGGCAGACGACGACCGACCTTGCACAGCTTCTATTCTCATAGGCGCATGAACTGCAAGTGGGCGGGCTAGGTGCTGAGAAGGCATCCGATGCGCCCCCTGGAACACCTCGAAACTTGACCTCCACACCCCTGGAGCTGTCGAGGCTTGGTTTGAGATTGCGGATAGACTCTTGTACAGTGTAAGAGGCCGATCAACCACTTTGATCAGACATTTGCTATTAATAATATTTCCATTACTCAAATCACGAGTTGGGTACGAGTTGGTGATGAGCCTTCTCTCGATCCTGCATCTGCATGTCTGGTTAGCCTTTACCCGTACAAGCTCAGCTTCACCAACTCAACTCTGCTCGCCTCAACTCAACTCAACTTATCAACTCGCCGTGTCGTCGTATGCTCGCTTGTCCCACCAAAGCTCTGGTGTCCCCAACATGGTGTGTTGGGAACGTACACATACCCGCGCAAGCGGTGCAACCTTGATCAGACGGCTCTCATGAGCCATCAGCATGAGCCATGAGCTATGTCGCCGTTTGCTCCACCCCAATTCCTTGCTTGACCCCCTCAGAAACGTGATGGTGAGCGCCGGCCGCGCGTGAATACCATCCGAGGTATCAAGCCCGAAGCTATTTGCACTGAGACTGGCTCCAGCCGAGGGTCCGCCGTTCCGTTGCCGCTGCCGTTGCTATCACCCTGACCGTCGTTGCTGGCTTTGTCTCACTGGCTTTGGGCCGCCTAGACCCTGTCGCTGATAGATTACGGCGTGTCAAGCTCAACCTGATGCTAGACAAATTAGTTACCGTTCAGGAGGAGACGCAACAGGAAAAAAAACTCGCATGGCTTAGACAAGAGGACCGAGATGCTAGAATGGGCGGGCAAAAGACATCACGGCCCCCACTAGCACATGTGCATTCCCCTCCCACTGGGATCAACACCCATTCGTCGAGAGACGCGTAAATGTGGTCGCCGCTCGTGGACCTCATAACGGCCAAATTGGTTTTTTGAAGTCTTGGTCTGCAAGAACCCATGCACTGTGCCGGCAGCTCTTCTCAGCTTTCCTTTCCTTGAGATTTCTTGGCATGTTCCAGTTATGTCGTCCAAGGACCAAGACGGAAAAGGGGTTCGGTAAACATCAGAGTCGGCCAAATCATCGAGAGTGATCTCTCCGAGATGAAAATCACACTTTCCGTTTCGCCCTTATCAGAGTTCCTGGTAGAGTGACGAATCCTCCCTACAGTGCTGAGTTAGAAAAGCCTTTAAACAGCGGGACTGGCTGTTTAGCCTGCCTTATTATCGACCATTCAGTCAAAGCCACCGTCTGGACCCATCCGACAACCTGGCACTGGGCGTGGGCATCCCTGCGGCTGCATTATCCCCTCGTACAGCGCCATCTTCAGAGTCCAGGCCGTCATCAGGCTCCTCCGACAACAGTCTAGAAATGGTGATCCAGAAAGCCAACCAGGGCAGCCTGGGTCCAGCCAGTTGCAAGCACCAAGTCCGGCGTCTCGGGGCTCCAGGTGTGTCAGCCAGGACAATCATCCGCGCCAGGTAGTTCAAGCCTCAATCTGCAACGCTGGCAATCGACACATGGCTTTTGTCTTGTTGGAAAGCATCTCAACAAGGGCCTTGTCTGTTCCGTGCAAGCATGTCTTGTGTCTGTGGTTGAGGTTGCCTTTGAGTGTGCCTGGTTTCGCCTAGACCTCACAGCGCAGTGCCCAGTGAAAGCCAACCTACGGGGCACATTGCTCAGGGTACCAGGCGGGCGCTTCGACGGGGCAGGCGTGTAAGAGGCTGCCGCTGGAGCACAGTCATGTACCCGTCTGCATTCCGTCGTTTGTGGTCCTGCTGAGAAACACAGACAGAACTCGGTTTGCGGTCTGAATTGATAATTCGGCGTTTCCAATCTCGCGCAGGAAACTCAGCAAAGACATCTCAGGCAGCCAGCCTTTAGTGCCGGCTTCGGTTCCCGTGTGCGTACAAATCAACTTGGTACGTCGTGTCGCTTCTGGTGGCCATATCCCACCGCCTCTACCCATCAAGGCAATTATGCAATGTATCGCTTGCGTTTGAGAGGCATTTGCTGGTGTGTATCCGTGTCTTCGCCCGAATTACGGCCTACATCTGTGAATCAGGACGCGATCCGCCCTTGGATGCCTGCTGGCGTTGAGATCAGGACACTGGCAAGCGGCTGGCGAATGTGAGTTTTCGAGGCGGACTTTTACAGGCCGCTTGCTCGGGCAGTAGGTTCCCCGCCAATGTGTCGAGGCTGCAGCCCACCGCAAAGAAATGACTTGTCTCGCTTTCTTTCTTTTCTAGTCATTAGGGCTCTCATGACTCCAGATCGCAATGTATCTTGTGTATGTAACTCGGGGGCCGGGGAATGCCACCGCACGTATTGTATGCGATGGTCGTCGTCACTAGCACTGGCTCGCATGGTCAGGAACTGTTGGATCGCATACGTCAAAGAGCCCCATCACACTTCGTACAGAAGAAGTTGGTTGTCCGTCCGTCCCGCCTATCTCGTGCCTGTGGTCGCCTCGTAAACCATGCCGCCGCAGCCTGCTTTGCTCGTATGTGGATTGTTTGGCGCAGGCTTGAAGATCAAAGCTCGCCATGCAACGCGACGAGGATGTGGATGCATTGATGACACTTTGTGAGAATCCTGAAATCAACGAATCACTGAACAACGACGCACTGAGTTCCCGACCGATGTAGCCAACCACACAAAGGCACCGGCGACAGGGAGCCTTGGAGATTACCCTTGCCTTAGAGATTGCCCTTGACGGGCCAAGACAACCTAGGCAAGGAAAGGTTCTCTTGTTTTGAAGAGCTGCTGAACGGAAAGCCCATTTCCCCCAATTTTGGTGGAGGGTCTCTCTGCTGCAGGGATGAATGCTTTGTTGACCAGCTCCGAAGGGGTGAACAAATAGATCATGGGACGGCGCAGTGGATGTCAGACTGGAAGCCAGAAGCAATGACGGTGCCACGGAACAAGGCCCATCAAACAAGTGTATCCATCTCCGTGCTTTCCCCGTCATTGACCTCGAGTCTCGAAAGTGGCACCGTCCAGGCATGCCTAGACCAACCCAGTGCAAGGAGCCAATTGGTAATCATCGTCGATCTCTGGTGCCGTGAGGAGGAACCGAGTCTGAAGAACGCTGGGGGGTGAGTGAAGATGAAGGATGAGCCAGCGGTCGATCTCTGCATGTTCAGGCTGTTTCAAACCTAAAAGGTCACTGCCTGCCTACCTGCCTTGATACGAGTAAGTGCGTAGGCGAGTACGGTCAGAACTTGTAAAGATATTGAAGCCTCGACCGACACCTGCTCAGGGAAGGAGCCCTTGTCCCACCCGCTTTTCAGCTCCTCATGATTGGCCAACAAGGCAGAAGCAATTGCTATTAACCCTACTCAACCAGTGAAGGAAACCTCATGGGAGCGAGCGAGCGGGAAGGCACTGGCGCCTTCCCGATCCTGTCTTCGTCTTTTCTATCCCACTGAAAAATCCCATTCCTTGGCTATCGCACTGCTCGTTTGTTCATCCATTGCCTTTTCTCGTCAAGCAACACTACTCCGTATTGCGTACCCAGGGCAAAAGGGCCCACCACACTGGCTGCATTACAAATGCCTGGGGGGATGGAATTAACGCCGTCATCTTGCTCCCGTCCAGGCACAGCTCACATCGGATCACTTATTGCAGGGTGTGAGTGTACATGTTGCGATTCATCAAGGCTGACGTCCAGTCACCGTCTGAATCTAATATTGAGGATGAAACAGAAACCAATCATATCTACCTAGTGAGATGAGACGCATAGCCAGCATTTCCGCCCAGGTCCGCTGTCACTCGCTGGAATCTCGCACCACTTGTTTGTTGATCGCCCCTTTACTTTATCAACCTCATGAAGCCGTCGTGGCTCGTGGCGAACGCAAGCGCACCACCACATCTAGCACGGTGGGGTACTTGACTTCCCTTCAACTCAACCTTGGAAGTTTGCTTTGTTTCACTGCATCGCGCTCACTGTGCCTGCGCCAGGCTTGGCCCGGGGCTGGCTTGAAACCTCTGTCCAGTGTTTGCTCTGCCCGCTCGCCCGCTACTGTCCGCTACATCCGCCATCATCATTACTGACTACGGCCCCCGATGACATCCATGGATGCCGTTCTCTTTCTGGTGTACGGGTATTGGAGGGGTGGGGTTGAAAGAACCCTGGCTCTGTTCACTCAGCCATTGCGACGTTGAGTGTCTTGCACATCCTCTTACACCAGAGCATCCTGCGCACCAACGTCAACAGTACAGGAATAGTCTTGATTCCTCCTTGCAAAACTGCACGGCTTTCAGGCTAGACCCATGCGTCTGCTGAGTTGCCCAAGGACCCGTCTTGAGTGGGCGTGGGCAAAGAAGTGCATGCCACCTCTTGTTGCCTCACTTACGACCCCAGCAGCTGGCACAGGAGACAAAAGACTATTGCCAAAAATTTGCACCTGGTCTGTCGACCAACCAATCACAGGAGGCTATACTCTCGTTGACTGACTCTCCCTGGCTCTCCCGCCGCTGTCAAAGTACCACCTTTGAGCCTTTTAGCCTCCAGGCTCTGGATCAAGAAACGCACGCTTTCTCTGTCTCGCGGCCGCCCGCTCACCGTCAAAACACCGGATTCAGACGCCGTCTTATCGGCCGATGTCGACGCTCCAGCACCGTCGAAGAGACCGCATGATCCGCACCAGACGGTATTCGTCACCCGCTCAAGTGCGGGCTTGGCACTCTCACCGTCAAAGTAGTTGGATGTCCTGCAAAATAGAAATGGGCCAACGGCCGTGATGCCGTGTGGAACTCTAGCCTTGCAAGCACCACGATACGATGCTTATGTCATGGTCCTCTAAGCAGCACATGAAGCCGTCCGTGACTAGGGAACATGCCCCGGATATGCATCCACCACCCAAGGTACGTTGTTAATAAGGGATTACACCATTCTTGTGGGTTTGATAATGGTGTGGCTCCTTTCTCTTTGCCATGCCTTCAGCTAGTCCGCACCCGGCAGAAGCAAGGTCACTTTCTCCTGGCAGATGACCCATTGAATTATTCGGAAGCAATATGTACACGCACGACACCTCGAAGATTCAAGATGCACTCACGATATGGTATATTTGTCTTGCCGTCTTACCACAGGCCATTCCAACTCCATCGGTGTATATTAGGCATGTCACGCCAGTTGGGAGACATGCTTAAACAACCTATTGACACCTACGCCAGGCTCCTGATTGAATGTTAGAGATCCAACGTCGAGGCAATTGTTGACTGATTGCATGTCCCGTCCCAGACTTTTCATTTCCATGCAGTCAGTCCCCAGCCGGACTTATCTCCCCCGCCACCACGACTAACATGCTGTGATCCTGTGCATGACCAGGGTCTGTCAACATCATCATTGGACGCAGCTGTCCTTGAAAGTTGGAACATGTGCCTTTTATCGGCGGTGATCAGACACCTCTCTGGAATGACGAAACAGCCGGGCACTTGGCCACTGAACAGCCCGTGTCATTCTACCAATATGCGAAACTGAGACTCGGTGCCGGGCCGGAGCTTTGCCTTAGGCCACATCGTGATACCGGGACTCTCGGTCCGCCATGCCTTCATCTGTCCCTGGCCGAACGAGGCATTGCCTGGTTCATGAATTAGGGCGAGTGACAAGCAAGCATGATGCTCCGCAGGCCGAGTTTTGCGTTGGACCTTCACATCCCAGACTGCTATGAGGCGCCTTGGGTGAGACTATTGATCCACTCCAGGTTTGCCTTTCTTAGCAAGCCACCGCTCACGGTGCTCACGGTTGGTATCTCCCGGCTAACAAAAGAAAGTGCCCGGAATTGTCTATCAAACTGGTGATGGACCAGGAATTCGTGATGCAAGGATGTCCAGGCCAGGTTGAAAATCCCACGCTTACGGCCCCCATACCTCAACTCGTGCTTTTGCCCTCCGGGCTTGGCCCATCATGAGACTGTGAGGGTCTCACAAAGATGAGATCACCAGGGCGGTGCATCCCTAGCCATACTATTGATCTCGACGTTGACGGCCGATGGCGTCAAATTCACCTTCTCAGCTTGTACAGATCTCTTCTTCTCCTAACCTCTTTAGCGTGATTATGCTGATTAGTTGGGTAATTATGTCAGGTAAGCATTGACTACACAGCCCAAATCGTGGCGCTGAGTCTCGCCATCAGTAAATACCACAATCCCTGCTTGATGTTGCTCGCCTTGGAGCAGTCGCGGAGTCCAGGCCGTTTCACGACATATCATGCCTAAGAGACCTGCTCCGATGTGTCTATGGTACTAGGCGTGCCAATTAAATCGTATTGGATGACCAGATTGCCCATGGGCTTGGGCAAATCCATGTTGTTTTTGCCGCGCCCTCGTTGCCGACGATATCACGATAGGATGGAACAACGCTAGCTTTCGTTGGATTTTCTACATGTGCATGACCGCTAATGTCCGACCTCTGAGCAACACGGCGCGGGATTTATTGCAGCTCTCAACCGATGGTTGATACTTTGCTGCCGCTAGACTTGAAGCATGAACCTCTCGGTAGTGAGTTGATGCTTTGCTTTTACCGCGGAATCGGGCTTGAACATAGACCTCGGTGCTACCGATTGAGACCGGCATCTACCCGACAGCAATCCGCTCTGCAACATATCCCTTTGGCCATGAAGCGTCTGCAAGCTGGGCTAGCTTTAGCCAGAGCGGTACATGACGACGTATCAGCTGCAAGAAGCTTTCATAAACAGTGGCTTTGTAGGAAACATTATCATCGTTTCCTGGATGCCAGTCACAGTGTTGACTGTGGCCTTCCGGGCTACTGAGAACTTTGCTCAGCAAGCCTTCTAGTGATGCAGCTTTATACCTTTATGGGTATTCAGATGTGTCTGTGTCCGTCCATATGCAGATGTTTCAGCATTGCACCGTTCCCATGCCGAAGATGCGTCTCACAGCCCGGTGCAAGGGGACTCACAGAGTCGTCACCCGGAGTCATTCGTCCTTCCACAAACAGCCGCTTGTGAAACGATTCGGTCCAGGTCCTCACTTGAGGTTTGTCTAGATGCTATTGGTTCCCGAGCTGGTCTCCTTGCACCGGAGGCCGTTGAAGACTCTGGGTCTGGTCATTGACACCTCGGGTAAGATGGCTGTGCTGTATGTGGAGTTGGAGGGACGGTATTTGGTAGTATCTGGAACTGGGAAAGATGTGTAGCGGGTTGTCTCGAGGTGACTGCTATACATCAAGTCCTTGCGGCCGAAAACTGACGTTAACCCCGCCGCGGTAGCATCACCGTTTGCTGCAGTCGGATTCACTCGGGAGAACGGAGCGAAGACGCTTCTCGCCTAGGTATTCTAGCTAGAGTCTAGGGGGATACAAGGAATCTGGCGGAATGTGTCTTGATGTCGAGCAAGGCGAAGGATTAGTGCATGGGTCCTGATATGGCAATTCCAGGCCGCCGTCGCACGGGTATGAGCAGGTCTAGGGTGGCGCGATGATGGCTTCTTGTCATCCTATCTCATTCAGGTACAGAGGTCTCAAAGACTCCTCTGGGCTGCAACATCAGCTCCCGATAAGCCGTATTGGCGTATCAAGAGGTCTCGGATTCGGAGCAACCGCACTCTGATATTGTTGAGTGTGAGGTAGCGAGTTCAAGATGGGGGGATATCACCTTGCCGACGGCCATGCTTGGCATCTGCCATTCGAGCGAGACTAACACGGACCTAGATAGGACTCGCGGCCTTGTTCCTCTTGAAGAAGGAGGAGACGATGCGGGTGTTGAAGAGTCGGCCGTATTCCTGATCCCGAACCAACACGGGTTGCGCAAGTATATTATGACTCTTGTCTAGACGCATCCCGGGATCGGGTCTTGTTTGCCCTTTGATCCTCCCCCTTCCTCGCACTAAACCACATCCCGAACCGGTCCACGACCGGGAAACCCGCCCCGCCCCTCTCCCCTCCCCCTGTCCGGATGGTCCGAGGGCGTCCAAACTCACCCCTCAAAAACTGGGCATCGCGACGAGTGGCCAATCCAGGCAACGGCCGAGAAAAGACAGCAGCAGAGTTGCAGCCCGTCTTGGACCCAGAAGCTGATTATTCGCTCTCGACTCTGGTGCAAAGGGGGACATGGAAGGATCCGAGGGCTTGAGAAAAGGGGTGCATGGATTGTGCTGGTCCAAGGGGGACGGGTTGGCGAAAGGGGGGTAGCAGTATCCATGGACGGACGGGCTTCCATGCAAGCACTCTACGCGGTCGGCGCGTCGCCGGCGTCCCTTGGCTCTCTGACGGAGGTAGGTTGTTTCCGGCGTCTGGCATGGCCGATCACTCGCCTTTGCCTAGTCCTCCACGGCTTGGCTGTTGGCTGCCTGCCCTCTGCCAGCTGGCCTGCGAATCACGGTGTAGGGTGATCCTGTTGTTTCGCTGGGGGGGCGTCAGCGTTCTGCTCGCTGGGGGCTGAGGGAGAGAGCGGTTGAAGCCATTCTCACTCCCACGCCAGATCGACCGAGTCACGACGTCGTGAGTGCACGGCTGCGGTCTTGTACAGCCAAAGAACAGCGCGGGATGGGTGCCTGGCTGTTCTCTGTGGTCTCATATTATTAGCGAGGGAAGGGAGGCCGAGTTACGGAGCAAATGCCCGAGTTTGTGAGTTATGACACCCTACTTTTAACGATTGCAAGTGGCCGTGTCCTTGCTACAATACAATTTCCAAGTCATATTATCGCTACACATTATGATTGGTGATGTTGACGCGCCCTCAAGGTCAGGGCTCTCGCACTTTCATGCCCCATGGTCTCTAGACGGTCTGACATCTTCCACCGCACAATCAGGCCAGTGTAACATCAACGCTCGCTAATACTCCTTGTATGATTTAGCTGGGCCGGCCAATCTGCCTACTGTACCTCAGCTTATCCTCTCGAGCCCAGACACCATCCGAAACGCCCTTGGCCTGGTCTTGGTAACTACCCATTGAACTTGGGCACCGTCCTCACGGCGTCCTGCAGGTGCTTGTAGCTACCTGGCCAAGTGGCGTGCCATGGTGATGGATACTAGCCAAGTCAGCACATGCCCGGCAGTCAACAGTTGTGTCGAGACAGCGACTTACCCTTTCCACCTCTGAAGGCTCCGTCCCAGTATCGCCGCACGTCACTCGGTACAGTGGCCTCTCCCGTCACTCGGCAATACTCTCCGCAGTTAGAGTCTTGCCAGTTCTAGCTCCGCCATCCATGGACAAGGATCAGGAGTCCCTGTCCTTTACCCTCGATGATGTCTAGTCCCATGTTTTGCCGCTCCCCGTGAGCTGATACCACAGCCTGGATGAGTTCCTTGGTGTCAGAGGGTGCAACAAGCTGAGAGAACGTAGTCTCGTTCCAGGTTACGTCCGTGATGTTTACGTCGGTATTGCCAGAATCTTGACCCTCGGGTAGCCAACTTTGCTCTGACGCCTGCTGCTGCGAATCCCATTGGATATCAGTTCAAGTCCTTAATATTGACGACCACATCTTCTCCGAGTCTAGGCTTTCTATCCTTTAACATTTTAGACTCAGGTTCGAGATCCTGTAGCTCACGAGGCTGCATGGCTTGGTTCAATGAGCCGGTGAAGTTCTAGCTCCAGGGGCAAACATAGCCACAAAACGCATTGTCGGGAAACTCTGGGACGGTGCTGGTCTGCATTCGCCTACTCCTTCTAGGATCAAGGTAGATAAGTAGTTCACTCGGACGGGAGAGCTTATCGCTGTGTTTGGAACTGAGCTTTCCCTGAGAAAAAAGAGCATCGGCTTCGTTCCAGTTCTCCCTATAAGTGTCCAGCACCCACTGGCATAGGAATTGTAAACTCAAGCAATGGTACTCATTGACCACTGCAAAAGAAACCTCAGGATGCTCTTCAAGATAAACATCAATGTCCTCGGCCTCGATGGCTCCTCTGATATGGTCGTCTTTAGTGTCGCCTTTAAACATGCGTGGTGCATCCCAGTAAGTAGTGTCAAGTCGACTGTCGTCCGAAGAGCAACATGCCACGACGTGAAATGTTTCAAAAGCCAAGGACTTTGGACCATAAGCCACTTCATTGACTCTATTCCTGGCTTCATCTCCCTGCGGAGGCTTGGGTTGAGCTGATTTGGTCTTCTGGAGCTCGTCCTTGGGCATCTTATTCTCGATTTGGAGGTGTGAGATTGTAGATACAAGGTAGTCCAAAACTCGAATTGCGAAGAAGAAAGACGGCAGAGGGCAGTTAATGGAAGCAACGACTCCGGGATGGATAACTATTGTCAACATAATTTACACCTTTGGCACGGTAATTGATATCTTAGCATCGTCCCATTAAGAGCACACAGGGCCTGTTTGGGGGACGATCAAGTTCTTATTCTTGGTTAGTTGATAACACGGCTTGTAAGATAAAACACTTGGTCAAGAATATACACAGGCAACACTTAACCACCAAAATCTCGCAAGCAAGATTTCAGAGGCGTTCACAGCCATGAACGAGGCTCTTCTCGAGGTCTATTTTATGGCTAGCGAGCTCTACCTGTTACCAAGAATCCAGTCTACGCTGGCAGCCATGTACACCCACATCATCGACTTTCGCCTCCGTGCTCTAAAGTGGTACCGGAAAGCCGCAGGAAAACTCTTCAGGAAAATCGTCTCTGCAATCAAAGAGCTTTGGGTGCTTGAGTTTGACGAGGTTGTGCGTCAAATCCACCAAGCCACCACGAGAAAACGAGAGCAAGCAACGATAGCACACTAGGCGGAGACGAGATATATCCGCTCAAAGCTCTCAGATATACAGTTGGATGTCTTGAACATGAGGAAAGAGGGAAATGACAGCCATAGCCATGCTGGTTCCTTAGCCCATAGGGCTACATTCGGTAAGTGACTCATACTTGGGAATACGGACAAGGTTGAAGGGAACACTCATGACTTACTAACATATATATAGGCAATGCTACCTCATCACTTTTGAGTCAGACTCCATCGTTTGGAAAAGTCAATTTGGTGATCAGGGAGATGTCTAAATAGGTTCTATCTGTGCCCTTATAACCCGAGAAAGCCCTCGTCTTTGGGACTGCAGTCCGGGATCGCCAAAGGGCACGGGGAACCCCAATCCCAGTACAGCTCTGGACCTCGGTCAAGTTACAAGACCGGTTCTCTCAACCAGGGCCTGCTATTATCCAGTTAGAGGGATCTCTCATCACTGCTGATGCTTCCCGAGACTTCGCCGTAGACATAGTCGAGTTGGTCAAAGCAACCGGGCTGCCGTTGGCCTGGTTTGTGAACTCACGGCTACCATCGACATCGTCCGCAGAATCGATGACGGTCGTGGACATCTGAAGCTCCGTCTTCTGGCAAGTTCTTGAGCAATTCTCAGAGTCAGAAAAGGGTTCTTCGCACAAGGACCTCACCGAGTCGGATTTTGCTTCATGCAATACATAGAGTGACTGGATTGCTCTTCTTGTTGCCATTGTAGCTAAGATATAGCATCTTGTTCTGATCATCGATACCCATAAGCAAGAACGACGGACTCGCGAGATAGTGAAAAAAATTCTGGGGAGTTTTCTCGGAACGAAAGGTGAAGGCTGTCGCCAAGATGCTACTGTTGACGTGTACGGGCCCTGGGGTCTCGATGCCAGCCGTACTGCCCAACGAAGATATTGCCTTACATACAGTCTCATTTGACCAAAACAGGAGACCTCAAACAGCAAGAGCACCGATGCATGGAAACCCCGGGGGTCGGAGATATGCACTTGCAAGACGAGATGGCGGAGCATCCCAGCTTCGACCCTTTATGCTTTAAGTTATTGGAACAGGGCAAATATGCGTCGGACAGTGCGGAAGGACTTTTGCACAGCAAGCAGAGGTCAAACTAGAAGAATTGAATTGTTCTCACGATGCTACATTTACTTTTTCCCCAGTGTTGTTGTGCGTGAAATAGCAAAGACTGAGAGTGTTCCATATTGAGCCTGGCAAGGGAATCACTGGCCTGACCCTGGATCGTCAACACTTGTCGACACATTGTTGTCTAAGCAAAGATGATAACTTCAAAAGAAGTTGCCCATCACAAGGAGATTATCTGATCAATACAGACGAGTCTTGAGAGTCTCATCTGGTGCGTGCCGGCTCAGCCTATCAGTCTCTGGGACAACAACTCGTTGCTCAATGGAGATGAACGATAGGACCTCTTGGAGTACGGCAAGCGAGCTGAAAGTCTGCAGCATAAACAAAGCACCATTAGATAAAGGCCGCCATCTCTGGATGCGTGGGTATGACAGCGTCCCAGTCGCCCGACGCCGTGTCTTTTTGCACATTGTCGCCCGGTGAATCAACGAGACGCCATATCTATCTCTCTTGATCACGAACGAGATAACCCCAGTAGACGACGCTACTGTCTGGGCAGGCCCCGTCGCCATGCGCCCTGTCAGTTACTGTGCCCCGTCACTCCCGTCTTGGCTGCCTCTGTGCTGTAGCACATCAACTCCCTCTCTCAGATGGACAAGTCACGACAGGTCTAAAGCTCAACTTGTCAAGCTTTGATATGTCCCAAGTCAGTTTCATATTCCAACTTGGGCATCACCTCCAGTAAGTGGAAAACTCTAGCGGACATGGGTTCGGCTGTTGGAATGGGCGGTAAGCATGTCATGTTGTAAGAGCAAGGACATGGGTGCCCATGGACGATGATGAAATCCTTAACCCTCGATCGGGTAAGGGATCCCTTTGTACCCGCCTCAGCCGCAGAGCGATGTCGTACAGATGAATGATTCAGCCGTTATCATGCTGCATCTTTTGTCCAGTCAGAGCAACAAGATATCCATTGCTACGTCGAGTAAGTAATGCCCTGCATGTCATGTTACGTAGAGGATGATCGGCGAGTCCTAATTTGATTCCTCCGTCCCCCCCGCATAACATCTACTACAGAGATCGACGTTTCGATCTTCAGGCCCCATCCAGAGAGCAAGTCCTTAAGCACAGACTGGTAAATAGTCCCCAGCGCCGCTCAACCTCGAACTATTTCTCTCCCCTCTTTCCCATCGCTCGAGTTCCAAAAAAAACACTCTGGTGTCATTTCTTCTTTATCGTGGTACGTCATTGGAACGGCGCGAAAAAACCAGGATATCCCCGTAACTTGGGCACGAGACACGGAATCGCAACCTACTAGCGATTTGAGCCGCTTTCTTCCAAGTAGCAGCAGACCCAGACGGCGTGTGATCGCTTCAGCTTCTGGCTGCTGAATCGTCGACTTTCGTGGGCCCCCCCGTCGGCGAATCCCGACTCTCTTACAAAGAGAATCGAGTCTGGTCCACGGGCGCTGACTCTTTTCCAAGACCGCCGGTCCATCTCCGATCGATTTGCTCATCCTGCTTAAAATTCTTCGCGGCCATATTCGTAATTAGTGAGAGAAAGCAGCATCAGCAACATCCGCTGTGCAGACCTGGATCTTGTCTTTGGGTACAAGAAGCGCCGCCGTCAACATCTACACTCGATACTTGCACCCGGTGCATCTTACACAAGCCAACAGCCATTAGAGCCAACACTTCTCACATCAATCAACTCCAACCCAGATCAGATCAACACAGAAAAGTCCCGAAAATCTAAAACTCACATAATGGACCGCTCCCGCTCGTTCTCACGGCCAAGTTCCGCCCACCGCAATCCAACACCTTCTCCTCCTACAACCAAAGGCAGAAACCCTCCTCGCGGACGTCCCATGTCCTCCCATGAAACTTCCCGTCCTCTCGCTCGATCCAAGTCTAGAGCCAAGACTCCCTCAAGACCCAGCTCCCGGGCATCCTCCTCATCACCCGCTCGCCGCCAACAAAAGCACGGCAAATCCGGCAAAGCCAACAGCCAGGATCACCATCACGGCCTCTTCAAGACCTCGGCCGGTCTCATCGCTGGTATTGGACTTGCCACTGTTCTGGCCCACAAAGTCTGGCCCAAGGGCATCCTCTACGGCGGCGCAGAAGAGTGGGAGTCGCGTCCCATCCCGAAACACCATCACTCGGACCGTCATGAGCACCGCCGTCATCACCACCGCCATTCTTCGGATACCGGCCGCGTAGTTGAACGCGCGAGACGCCGCGGAGATGTCGTGTACTACGAGGAGATCAGCCACTTTCCCAGCAGAAGACGCTCGTTTGGCCCGCAAACCTACGAAAGAATGTCCCGCGGCGTTGAAGAGAATGGGATACCTCGACCGGTTCGTGATGATTTCGGGCCCCCGCCTCATCCTGATGCTCCATATCCCGGCGAGGTTTTCTATGAGCCTGAGCGCAGACGACCTATTATGAATCAACAAGCTCCGATGCCCCGTTGACCGAGGTCCCGCAAGCTGAACAGAAGCGAAAAGTTTGAACGAAACGTTCTATCAAGGCATAGCAAGAAGCTGAGCTGGGTTGGATTGGTTTATTAGAGTATACGTTGGCATGGTTCAGCAAATTGGACAGGCTGGTGATGCCTTTCTTTGAGTTTGAGATATCCAACATGAGACCATGATTTGTTGTTACGGTAGCTATTTCACCATTATGTCTCTTAGAGAACAGCTCTTGTTTGTGTTGTTCTGTGTTGTGTTGAATTGAATTGACAACTAGTGCTATACTATCCGCACCTGATAACTCCCTTTAAATCATCTAGACCGTCTTCCCACGCTTCAATGACAAAGAGCCTGCAATGTAGCCGCAACACCGCTCGTATATATAACTCATTCCCGACATTAGACATCCTTATACCACATTTGAATCCTGCGATGACGACGGGCTGCTTGGAATGCTCGCCGTGCTTTCCTTTGGCCCCACGACGTCAATGACAGCGTCAGACCAGGCCTCGCCAGCAGTGCGTCTAACAAATGCTGTGTTGAGGCAATCGCCAAAGTACCTTTCCCGTCGAGTCGTCTTTCTTTCGCCCCCTTCCATAGCCGAGTATGCACTGCGGGTGGTGCGCATCCTCTTTCTCTTACCGCCTTGACCGCCTTCGCTGAGAAGGTTGCCAAGTTTCATCCTCTCTTGCATTAGCTTATTGTCGAACTCGACGATCCCGCGCACCCACGGTGCCACGTCCGAAACAATGAGCTTGGTCGTGCGATCGAATACTGATGGGTCCAGATGGCTAGACACTGCTGTTTTCTCGTTTACAGCGATCGGGTCGAATGCCAGCGCCAAGTCCATTCGGGTCAACGATGTTGTCGATTGCTGAAACGACTGGTCCAAGATCGACACTGCTCGATTCTCTGTCAAGGGTCTGAGAGTGGAGACTGGGCTATTGTCGAGTGTAAGAGGTGCCTTGAAAAGCGCTTGTCTCGAAAGGGATTTGAGAGATATCGAGAGTGACACGCTGGGCGACGACGGCGAAACCTGGGGGTCTGCCTCGAGAAGACGGCGCCCAACAATAAAGTCATCTCTCGCCTTGGCCGACATCTCGGGCATTTCTGGAGCGAGGACTTCCTGGAAACTGATCCCCAAAGAGCCGCTTGAAATCATATCTGCATCGCTCATAGAGGTACAGAAATTGTCTAGAGCCGCAAGTACGTCAAGTCTCCTACCCGAGTTCAAGGCAGTCGCAGAGATACTACCAGCCCATGTTTGCACATCCAAGATATCGTTCCAGTTGCCCGAGTCCAGGGTCCACGAGTCCCAAGACTGCTTCATCACCTCCTCTTCTGCCTCGAGTGGATCAGGGCAAGTTGCAATGAGATCACGGCCATACCAGCCCATACCCTTACAGTATGTATCCTGGCTGAGAACTCGCACCACGTCTCCGTTCTCGTCGAGGTCCGAGCCCTTGGGCCATCGTAGGTAGAACCAGTCGAAGCCTCCTTTGCGGTCACCGACGCCAATTTGACACCAGTAGTTGAGTTCGACCAGGGCGCCTCTCAGGTCGTTATTGCGAGACTTGTACAGGGCCTCGACAGCCGTGCGTCTGAGAAGATGGCCCTCATTTGCCGCCACCAGTAGGCAGAGGTCGACAGCTAGATTGCACGGGGGTGGAGAGAATCGTAGGATGCCGTGCAAATTGAGACTTTGGAGAGGCACCAGGTTCTCGTCATTGCACGTCATGATGAAAGGTCGTTTTGACTGTGCAATCATCCCCATCAATGTAGTCCAGAATTGCTTGTCCTCCTCATACAGCACGTCCACTTCCTCCAGGAGAATGAGCGATTGCTTCTGGTTCTTAGCCGCCTTGGGCGCTTCGATCAACTTCTCTTCGGCGGGCTTCTTCGTAGGCTTCTTGGGAGCGGATGTGGTCTTGGGCTGGAAAAAGGCCGTCATCATCCCTTGCTTGCCGGTTGCCAGGTCTCTGGTCACCTCATCCTCCTCCGTGGTTTCGGCAGCTGGGTCAGCTCGATGTTGTTGCACAAGGTGGTTGCGTGTCATGTCGCCGACCTTCTCCAGGATGTCTTTGCCGCTTCGTCTGCTCCCTGGATTGATCTCAAAAATCTCAAATCCCAGCTCTTTAGCCACGGCATAGACGGCGGCAGTCTTTCCGCTGCCGTGAGGTCCACTGATGACCACGGCATTTGTAAATCGTCCTTGAGCTTTTCCACCTTTGGCGGTATTGTCTCCGGTCCGGATGACGGTCTTTTTCAATAGACCCGAGCCAGCAGGTGCCCAGTCATCCTCGTTTTCCGAGACCTCGTCCATGTCGTTCGCCTCTTCCTCGCTGTCGACAATAAAGCCATCCAGCTTATCCTTTTTTCTCCTCTTCTTGGGGGCTGTATCCGCTTTCGACTTGGCTTTGGATCCTCCAGCTTCGAGGCTGCCGGTACTGACGGACTGAACTTTGAGTGTCTGTAACCATTCCTTGAGTAAGACTGCCTCTTTTCCGGCTTGGAGGACTTCTGATGCCGAAACAGGAGCGTACTTGTGCGTCCAAGATAAGCTCTCACAAGTTGACTTGTCATAAGCAGAAAGGCTGGTTTCCAGACCTTCATACAATCGAAGGATGGCCGAATGACTTCTCTTAAATTGGGTATCAGAGCCATCGTCGTCTATCGTGGCGTCACCTTCTTCGGTAGCGGCGAGTCTCAGTGTTCTCAATTCCGGTTTTATACGTTGTTGTAGTTTTCGGCCACTCTCGAAGTGCGTTGTAGGAATTCGTAGTTCAGTAGGCGCTGGGACAAAGTTGTTGTCGTCTCTTGGCAATGAGTTGCGAAGGGCAGTCAAGTCCATGCAAGTGCAAAATCCACCCAACACCGATTCAGAAGGTGTCACTGTCACTGTACAACCCTTTGACTTCTTAGGCGCTTCTTCTTGGGAGGGAGTTCCGGCACAGAAGGGGACGTCAAAACCACGGACGTGGGCCATCCCCTTTGCAGGCCACAGAGGTTGCATGGCACCAGGTATCTTGGTCGCACCAGTTTTGACACCAAATCGTGGAACCTGATGGTCGGAGGTGAAAGGATTCCGAGTCTTCTTTGGGGACATGGGTGTAGACATGAAAATCGTATGTCGAGGCGCAGGCGATCGTTCGGTGAGAATGCTTTGATTCGTGCCGCCGCTGATATTTGCTTGCTTCACTTTTCCGGTGAAAAACGGATGTGTGGCATTTGAAGCGCCGGTTCCCTGTTTCGAAGCTGCTGCCTTTGACTTCCGCCCTCGACCTTTGGGCGGGCTTGGATGAAATAGCGTCTTGCCCTCCAGGATCTGGGAGATCTTATCGCCCACTTCCTTCCGATTTGCCTCATCCTGGCCATATCTTATACACACGATGCGAGACGTGCGATTTTTTGACTTGGATTTGGGGGGTGACCCGAGTGTTCCCGTCTTCGGATTCCATTTAAGGACCTTGGTTGTGTTCGCAGTAGCATCGGTATGCACATTGGGCATGGGTAGAGGGATGTTGGTAGGGTTGACAGGTGCGTCGCTCAACGGAGGTGTTGGAAATTTGGCCGTAACATGATCGACTGTCGTGGTTTCTGGATATTGTTCGACGTTGGTGCTCGTGATGTTGGTAGTGTCCCTATGTGGCACCAGTTCGCTTTGTCGCTTTCGGCGCGGTTTCTTTGGGCCCGGCGCATCCAGCGGAAGAGCCGTCTCTGTTTTGCGGCGCTTCCTCCGGCTTCCAATTGATTCTGACGCTGAAGTGTGGTTGTCGTTTAGAATATCGGTATCCGGTGGCGCTGCGGAACATGAGGCTGGGGGCTCCGAAGGGTCGAGGGGGTCGAGGGGGTCGAAAGCAGGGCCTTTACTGAAGAAAGGATGAACTTTCTTCGCGTCAGGCTCCCTCATGCCTTCCTGAACCATCGTCTCGACCAAGACGGATCCCATTGATACGTGCAAGCTGCTAAAAGAGAGTCAGGGTGTACCTAGTTGACGAGAGGTGAGAATGACCAACCTCGAGATCAGCGATAAGCTACCATTCCACGGGTTAAATATCGTAAGCTGAGGTCGATGGTTTTCGAAAGAAGGTGAACTTTTAGGAGAGAAGTATAGGCTTTGGGATAGACTTCTGTTCCGTCAAGACGCGTCTTTCTTGGAACCTGCAAATGGATTGGAATGAGTTCCTGGGTGATGGAGCATAACTGTACTATACCCATGGGCAAGGGTCGCGTTAAAGTGGTAAAATGCTTAGACGCGTCGATTCACGCGCCACGGGTGTGGGTACGTATCTCTGCTACGTCAGGGATTTTGCAGGTACCTACCTAGGTAGGTCGGGTGGCAGGCAGGTGCTCGACCCCACCAAAGCCGCCGTAGCAAAGGCCCCACAGACGGAATTTGCTTCGGCCCGCTCTCAACTTTTTTTTTTGTGAGAGCTTCACCTGCTGGCCATCTAAAGAAAAGTGCAGTGAGGACTGGGTTTCAACCAAGAATTGCATCTCCCAGAGCCAACGGTATTTCTCAGACGCTGCGATACCGTCACCGCCATGGCCTCTGAATACAGAATACACAAGCCATATGTGCTTGCGACCCTTCCTAGGCCTCTCGACCATACTGAAGGCCGGATCGTCGCACGAGAGGTCTACGGCTTGCGCGACGGCCAAAAAAAGAGAAAGAGGACGGAGCTAGTTGTTGGCGTCGATGGAGAGACTGCGAGCATCTATGATGTATGTTTGAGGCTCAGGGAATACCTACGAATGGTGCTGACTACAGACAGATCCCGGCTTCGAGATTGATCACTTCATACCCTATCCCGCCGCAAGAATCTTTCACTTGCCCCCCGTACTCGATTAGAATTCGAAGCGCCGGAAGTAGCGATGTCTCCCGATACACTTACATCTCTACGCGCGACTCGACGGGTCAGAAGATCTCGCTCTTCAAGGACGTTGTGCGCCAAGATGGCAAGACGACTTCGACTTCGACCGCCTCTCAAATTCTCAAGACCTCGGCAATCCGTTACATAACATGCTCTTCGAGCGTTCCTGAAGCTTCGAATGTAGGGGATGTCGTCGCAGTCTGCCAGAACGGAGAGTTTATCTCGCTTTCAGGGGAGAGCCTTGCAGTCCATTGGACGGCTTCGTCGAAATCAGCTGTCCAGGACATCATTGCGACGCAAATTGAAGCCTTTGAGGTGGACTACGTGACCTCGGGTACTATGAACGAATTCAGCGAGGGAATGTTCAAGGATAAGCCAGAGGTTTTCAGTGCTCTTCCCAAAACACCTGGCTCGGAGCCTGAGTTGGTTGCTCTCGTGTCAAGATCCGTCAGCCAAGGCCAGGAAAGTCGACACTTGGTGATACTGGCCGCGGCTTCGGGACTCTCCTCAGCTACTTCCGATATCCAAAGAGTGGCACCACTCGAGATTGCTCCTATCGGCGCTCCCTCGACACGGGGCGCCGAATCGTCTACCTATCAGGTGGATGTGCAAGCGGCCTTGTTGTTTCAGCTACAGCAAGGCTCTCTCAACGTATATGACCTCACTACCCCCATTCCCAAACTCAAGTCCGTGGTGCAGATGGAGAAGACGGTATCATTTTCTCGACTTTCGCGACCCTTCGTTCTTTCATGCTCCCTCGACTCCCTTGGTCTCTACAACCATCAATACCGATCAATTCACGCCAACGCACCGCTGGATCTGTCAGAACTCCCCGTCGAGTGCCAAAAGCCCAAGACGTGTGAGCTCATCAGCTATCTGCGAAGCCAAGATCTCGCTGTGGCCCTGGTAGACAATGTTCTTGTCTCAATTCAAGTCGAACCCCCTAAGAGTCACGGTAAGCGACGGAAACAGGGTCTCCTGATTGACTCTATTGGCCGTGGAACCGCCGCGGAGATTCCTGCGAAGAAGGCCAAATCTGAGAAGTTGGCACCAGAGTTCTCGAAGCAGGTTCCTGGCACAATGACAGAGGAATATCTCACCAAGCTCCGAAGCGAGCTCGATACGGCAGACGAGTTTCTTGCCAAGGGTGATCTCGGGGAATGGGAGACCCTGCTGCGCAAACGATTCCGCCTGGGTCTTCGAGCCGCGGCTGAGGGCGCTGAGGCTAAGGCGGCCAACGGACAAGAGGAGAAGGACTCTCAGGAAGTGCCCGAGTGGGAGTGGCTCTCAGGGCCGTCTTCCTATGCCGTTGTCGACCGCCGTTGGGTGCTCTACGCCATCGGGCGAGTCTTTTCCGTCTCCCTGACTGAGACTGAAGAGCCACGGACGAAGCTGCAAATGATCATACCAGACAGCAACGTCACTTCCTACCTTGTTGTTGCTGGGCACCTGACCACGTCAAACTTGAAGGCTGCGTTCCGGGATGAGTTTGATGTGGAGGCACTGAACAGCAAGAGTATGGCCAACGACCTCCTCGCGAGCTTGACAGATGCCGACCCATCAATGACGCTTGTGTTGAACTATCTTCAGGCCACGCAGCTCGGCGAGCTGGAACTACTCGTTGCAATCCGAGCCCTCATGCTGAACCTCGACCTAATCCCTAACCCCAAGAAGCCGGCAAACGCCAAGCTTCTGAAGAACGAACCACAGGATGGTGCTGAGAACTACGAGATGGATCTCGACGACCTGGAGCGGGACATTGCGATTACCGAATACTACCTCGGAGACGACAGCAGTAGCCGCTCACGGGGCCTCACCTTGGCATTTACCAAGCTTTGGCGGCTGCCGGCCTTGACCACGGTCAAGGCTATTAGGGCAACACTCAAGACCGAGGAGATCCTGTCACTCATCTACACACTCAGGGTGGAACTTGTCCGAGGGGCGTGGACGTCGTTGTATGTTGACCCAACCAGCTTCGATTCCGAGGGTAACGACCCGCCCCCAGACGGAGTTATTACCCTGATTTCGGACCTCCTCGGCCGGTGTCTTGATGCCGTGGGTGCCGGAGGGTGGCTGTTGAACGACGCCATCTCGACCGACAAGTCCGAGGCTGGAGACTTGTTGACGGCGCTGAAGCTTGAAGTGACTGCGGCCCTCGAAGGTCTGGAGGAGGCAGTGTATCTGAACGGCATCGTTGGCGAGGCAGTCCGGTTCGGGATGGCGGCGCAAAAGGGCGGTGCGACCAGGCAGACGTGGAATACAAGCAAGCCGATCCCGATGCAACTGGAAGGCCGGGAGTCTCGACTGCTTCCGCTGGGACTCAAGACAAAGCAGCTCCCGACGAAGGACAAGGTAGTGTCGGGCGGCGAGGTGGTACAGCGCAGCATGCGAGAGACGGGCCACCTGATCAGCCAGAAGGTGGAGGCATACTCGCTTGAGAAGCTGGCGATCTAAGCCGTTTGGCGAGAAGAGATTGGGCTCGGATCAACGAAGGTTTTCAAGGCAACCCAGAGGTTTGCGCTACGGAGGCTTCCGTATGGAAGCACGTTGCATGGCCCCGGCCGACGACATCACTGAAGCCACATGGCATGCGGCTGAAAGTCGCAGCGGCCACACTCACGTCAAGCAGACTGCTACAGAGCCGGGCTTGGCTTGTTTCTGGGGATCCGTTTCAGGGAGTGGATTGGCAGAAGAGGCGAGACTACGTCCAGGAACCTCGTTGAAGGAGGAGCAGCGGAACGCGGGCCGTGGCGAACAAACAGGTCGGCTACACACGGCGCAGGTCTGAGAGGGGTGCGGAACTTGTATTTCGAGTCACATGTCAGGAGAACTTGGACTATCGGCCATGATGGATAAGGTTGTTGTCTTTGTTGTTTGCGTTTTGTAGCGATGAAGCCAGCATTCACAGGTTGGGAGAGTCGGTAGCTGCACTTGGCATCCAAGGAGAAAAAGGCGTATCAAAAGACGGATGTTTGGACTCCCATGTCGCAATTTAAGCTGCCGTGCAACCAGTTTCAGCGAAGGTATTGTTCTACGTGACCGAAGATGCTGACTCTGTGCATTAAGACACCAGGTAGACTTGCACATGTATCTCTAAGTTGTTGGTAGATGTTCGGGAGGTGTTTGAGACAAGCATGCTGCAGCAGCTGTCATACCCTGAAGCGAGCGTGTGGGTGGACAGTGACGATCGCCCGTCTGCCTTTCAGTCAGCCCTGCACTGCGGTTACGTGCAGCGAACTTGCTGGAGAGTAGTCATTGGACTCTCGAGGGTGGCGTGCGAGGGAATGTGTGTGTGTGTGGATGACAAGTGTATGGGTGTAAAATGCTAGATCTCGCATAAGAGTGAGTCACTATCATCCAAATTTACTGCTAGAAGCCAATGAATGGTTCGAAGGGTTAACAGAGCCTCGATGGAATGGTAGAGTAGGACCGCGAAACACCGCCCGTCAGAGCGGAGCTGTCAAATGAGTACCGAACAAGGTAAGCTAAGGAACAGCCTTGTAGTAGTAGTAGTAAACTACTACCTTAGTACAATAGTGTAAATGGCTGCCTGGCAGCTTAACTCGCTGCAGGGAGACTGTGAGCTAGCAGATACGAAATGGCATGCATGGCAGATCGGGGCATTAGGTTGGTTCTGTTGGTGGAGAAGAGTACTAATGTACTAATGTACGTGAGATGTGGTGGGTACCGTACTCTACTACGTAGTACTGTAGTGACTGTGCTTCAAGCCTCTCACGAGGACAAGGAGATGGGGCTAGAGGCGAAAGAGGACTCCACTGCGAGAGGGCGAACGAGAGTGTGTGGATGGCGAACCAGGCCGACGGTAGTATTTATTCTAGACGGGACAAGATGTTCTAGAAGAGATGATGACAAATGAGAGGATGCCGACGAGTAGCTCAGGTTGCAGTGAGAGGCCAAGAGACCGAGTACGAGCAGTCAGTGGACGATGTCGGACCCTGCCGATGGACCCGACAGCCTGAATCCTCTGGCCCCAAATCCTGTCAGAATAATGATGATGCTGATGATGTTGGCTGCGATCTGAAAATAGTAATTGGGGATGAAATGATAGGTAGGAATTCTGTGCAAGCTGAAACGGTTGATCTATTCCTTTTATCTCCTTCGGCCCGGGCTTGTCTCCGGATAAAACACAAGGGACATTACCATGCCCTGGATTGGGGGGGGGGAGAAATCCTGAAGTTGTCCCTGCCCTGAAAGATAGGCATCATCATCATGGACCTGCCCTGGACCCGAGAACCAAGATGGAACCGATGGGTCGCAGTCCATGGCTAATTAGTGTTCTAGCGCTCGACCTAGGCCCCGCCCCGTTGCCGAGCGGGAGGCGCAGCGGTTTCCAAAGCCCGCAACGCAACCTAACGTTTCCTGCCGTGATAAAATATGGATGCAATGCGAGGAGGGTCCAATGCTTTAGACAAGTTGGATGCTTCGAGGTGGCTGGATTAATAATTCCAGCGGCTGGCTTTGGTGGCTCTGCAAACTCTCCATTGTCTGCCCGTACCACGACAGGCCAGAGAGCCCAGCCTTGTAGGGATCCATGTACTCCGTACAAACAACCTGAATGATGCAAGGCAGTTTGACGGGGCGGCTGCATACGTCACTCATGGGGCCTGATCCAGCTACTCCCCGGGACAAAGAACAGGGGTCCCGTCATTTTTAGCAGGGTCGGGGAGCCTGGATGATCATGTCTTGTACATACATGGCTCTCTGCGGCTTCTTGCTGGCGAGAACAGGTACCCATCATACTACGTAGTAGTTACCCAGAGACAATTCCAAGTCGAGTGCCCTTGTCCTCGTGGTTCAGCTCGAGTACTGTAGGACTAACCCTGCACTCCCGTGGGCAAAATATCGTTGGCGATGATGTATGTATGTACCTTGAATATCCAGCACGAGCACCTAATGGTCACCCACCACCGCCAAAACCACACGTCTTTCACACCCACTCATCAAGTGATAGATATCCCCCCGTGCCTGTTCTGTACGTACCAGCACCACTCCTACGTCGTTCGTGCCCCCGAGAGCCTGATGAGCATCCCTCCATAATCTCTCCCTTTCTTCCCGCCCAACCCCCAGCCCATTTCCTCTCACTCTCTTGCCAGCCCGATTCAGAAATTCTTCAATCCTTGATATCTACCTTGTTGGCGACTCAGCTTTTGGTTCCACGTCAAACACGCCTTCCGGAAAACCACTAATACCTGCTCGCCAGCTCCCTCACTTACACTACTCGCCAAGTACTTTCACATAACAACAGATCTCATCTACCTACCTACCTACAACAACAACAACTTGAACAAGGCGACATACTCTCAGCACGGGCTTTTACACGCCTCGCTACTCAGAAATACTTATCCAGCCTTTTACCACATCAATAGCTCTCATCTTAGTTGCTGAGCTCAACTGAGCCCCATATCATCAGCCATGAGCGGCGGCTCTACCGTCCAACACATCGACGCCGTCGATGCCCTCGGCCGCGCCCTCTATCTCCGTGCTAAACAGTCCGGTCTCCCCTTCTCCGATGTTGCCGCTGCCGTTCGAAATCTCCATTTGGCCCTACGGCATCTGCGCATCGAAGCCGCCGACCACGACTCCGTTCTCAACGACCCTCATGCCTCGTCCTCGTCTCTCTACGCCCGTCAACTTGCACCACTCGTCGAAGACTGCGATTTTACCCTCGCCCAGTTCGAGAGTCTGCTCGACAAGTATGGCGACGGCCGACCTGTCATGCCCGACGACGAACACCTGCGGGATGACAGGCTTTCAGTGATGCGATCTAAGCTTAACAGCGACAAGACTAGCATTGAGCTGTTCCTCGATGCGGTGCAGTTGCACGCCGAGAACAGGCCTGCAAGGGTTGTTGATGGAACCCAAGAGGGGCTCGAGGGAATCAAGGACAAGGTCGACGAGATTGCTGCCAAGTTATTCCGAAATCGTAACGAGAGCAGTTTCACCGAGGACGAAGATGACTTGTGGCGCGAGTTCAAGACAGAACTTGAAAAGGAGGGTTTCTCTCATCAAGTACTACGCAAGCACAAGGTGGGTTCTGTCCGAGTACACTCTCCTCATGGGTCTAGGTCACTAACACAAAAACCAGGATGTTTTGCGGGCGTATATCCGCGAGCTTGAGTCTGTACAGGGCCAATATGGCGGTAATTGTCCTACCCTTAGGGGCCTTCTCGAGCAGGAAGCCAATTCACAGCCCTCCTCGCCCCGAGAATCTGATGGCAATCACGACTATAACATCTACCCGCCAGTTATGGCCAGTGGTCGACGCAGGGCGAACAGCGAATTTCCCAGAGACCCCATCTCGTTATCACCAAAGGATTCTGATGATAACGAGTCCGACTACTCCATGGCGCTCGTTTCAACCCGGGATCTCATCGCCATGGACAGCCTTAACTCTGGCATGGCCAATCTCGGTGTTCATCACAATCAACAATACGGCACCTCTCCTGCTCAGAGATGTCTCCCTTCTGATACCGCTGGCTCCCTACCTGGTGTCCCTGAGTTGTCTAGCTCGCCGACCAACCATCACCTTGGAGCATCTCCACGCTCTGCTCCTCCCATGCCAACTTACTTGAATGGAGGGCAGACATCCGATGCCAGCAGCCCGCGGAGCAGCGCCCCTCGCCTGGCCCCTGATCGTTGGGGTAACGAGATTCCTCCGGACGCTTACTGGACCAGGATCAAGCGTACACTTGTTAGTCCTGAAGTCCTAGAACGCGCAGGTGTGCGTTACGAGGCTCGCCCCGAGTATGTTGCTATTCTCGGCCGCCTCACCCGCGAAGATGTTGCCAGGTTCGCTCGCGAGAGTGCAGACTGCCGTGCCTCTCGCTCCATGCGCGGCCCGCAACCTCGCAGACATGATCGTTATCGAGATCGTAGAGACTCCAAGAGCAGTCGAGACGAGGACGAGGACGATAGCGAGGTCTTTGAAGATAGCGATATCACAGACGAGGACGATGATAGAGCATCTGACAAGGGCACAAAGAGCTACCCCGTCATCGTCAACCCCCCAAACAAGAGCAAGACGTCGCCGTCCAGTACCACTCTCCCCAAGCCGATCCTCAAGAACAAGAACGAGAACCATGTGCGGTTCAACCCTGACCCGTACGAGGTTGACGGCCGCAGTGCCCGGTCTCCTCGAGATGACCGCGACCGGGATAGGGATCACCACAGAGACCGACGCCATCAGAGTCCACCCAGACCACGACGGTCAAGGAGACACTCTGAAGGCGGAGATCGAACCCGCAGTGACAAGCATGGCGACTACTACGGCAGCACAAAACGCCATCACCGAGACCGTGAAAGGAGGAGCACGAGGAGAGACGATCGTCCTCAGGCGAGGAAGAAGTGGGGAGACAACCTCAAAGCTGTAGGCATTGGCGGCGCGGCCGTCAGCCTCTTGAGTGTGCTCGCCGAAGCAGCATCATGATCACTTTTCACTACAACGGACCGGCTCCGTTATCTACCATTGCTATTTGTTTCCTTTGTTGTGTCATGCAAGAAGACAAAGATTCGTGTACTTTTCTTGGTGGGAAGATGTATCAGCGCGAATTGGAACTGTTTAACAGGATCACAGAACAATGAGGGGAGAGAAAAAACGGGAGACTTTTGTTGTTTTTATATTGTATAGGACTTGGCATGTATGTTATATCACGACTGAGATGATCCGCTGGAAGATGGCTGTTGGATATGTATGGATAAGATGAGGATTAGATACCCGAGAGAAGTTGTCAGGAAGTGCATTTGTGTTTCTGGAACTTGACTTTTAACATGATGAATGATTCACAGAGCATATATCGTTGAAAATCTATGAGATCGCTAGGCTATGACTTGTGTTAACACAACATATTCAAATGACCATCGTGTCTATGTCATCAACTCATCCTCGAGTTTCTTCCACCACTCCCTCGCCTTCACATCCGTCGATGAAGGCGCCGGCCCCATAGCGCGCTCCCTCGGCCTCGGCCTACGCGCCCACTGCACCACCGTCAAAGGCGCTATCTCGGGCCACACCATGTCCGGGTTCTCGAGGTCGACCTCGCCGCGCTCCACCATGGGCCGGACCTGCATGCCGCCCTTCTTCTGGGGCAGCGTCTCGCGTGTCTCGCGGACCCAGTCGAAGCGGCGGACGGGCATGGAGCGCTCGAGGCACACGTAGCCCTGCTCGGTGCGGTAGCGCACCTGGTCATGCAGGAACTCACCAAACTCGGCCACGAGGTCCGGCACAATGACTTGCATGAAGCGGCCGTTGCGCCGCTGCTTCTTGTTGGCCGAGGCGGTGCGCAGGAGGCTGTTGAGCCAGCTGGTGATGTGGCACCACACGTACTCCTTCTGCGTCTCGATCTGGAGGCGCTGGTGGCTGGGTTCCGTGATGCCCTGGAGAACCTCCTCAAACACTATCCTCTGGTGCTCTTCCTCGAGCTGACGGTAGTGTGGGATGGCGTAGGTGCGGATGAGGTCGAGTGCAGGTAAGAATGTGCGCTGGACGATCAATGTCTTGACGTAGACGCTGTAGTCGTCAAAGGTCGGTTCCACGCTGTACGGTTTCGAGGTCATCACCTGCCAGATCTCGCGCACGTCTTTTGGCTTCACGGCGTTGACCTGGTAATTCCCCGCGAGCTGTCGCTGAGGCTGGAACGGCTTTGAAGCACAGACATATGCCCAGTTGAGGAGATTGGACCATGTTTCCCGCGGGATCGGGATGCTGTACCGGTGCGAGACAAAGACGAGCAGCTTGAGCGCTGTAGCAATACGTGACATAGACCCAAATGCCTCCACGATGGCGTTGAGGAAGCGCTCGGTTGGCTCTCGCGGACTGCCTGCGCGGAATCGCTTGCCCCCAGTGATAGAGATTTCGCCCGTCTCTGGGTCTTCTTTGAGGTTGATGCGGAATCCTCTGCTGAGGATGACGCCCCTGATGGATGTGTACGAGCTCGACCGTGCCCAGGCAACCATGGAGGTGCACAAGAGCTCCTCGTTGAGGAGAACGCCGTACGACTTTTGCGAGCGCATCCAGTGTCCTCGATAGCCGTGGAAGCCGCCCTTCTTTCTTAGCCACATGCGCAGGTCTTGGCTTGGCTGCTCGGGGCTGCGGTTGAACGGGAGTGCACGTAGAGCGTTCAGGCTGTATCTCATGCGCTCCATACGCCACAGACTATCTGGATGAAGAGGCTGGCGGTTGCTGTACGTGTGACGGGCGAGAACGGCGACTCTCGAACGGTCGAACTGGTAGTAGAGAGGGTCGACGAGGAAGCGAGCCTTGACGTACTCATTCCATGTTGTTGAGTTGCGTCTATCCTGTAGCCCGTTCTTTGCAATGGCACCAAAGAAGTCCGTCGCAGCTCTCATGTCTGAAGCAGCGCCGGCGCAGCGGATGAACACCTCGTAGTCAGGTAGAAGGAGTGGACGGCCTGTCTCGAGTCGGGCCTCCATGAGAACTTTCATGGCGTCGAGAACGGAGCGATGGAGGTGTCGCACGCCAAAGTCGTTGACCAACTCGCCAGCATTCGTGAGCTGGATATGGCCCAGAGAGATATTAAGGCCGTGAGCGACATCATGTTGAGTATTGGTGACAGGATCTAGCCATCGTAAGATCTCGGAAAAGGTCGCGATGGGCACTTCGGCCAGCTCTTGAAGCGCGGCGCTTGCAATATTGGGATCGGGATCCGTCAAGGACTCAACCCATTCGAGAAAGGTCGGAACGACGCGCGGGGTGTTGCTGCATTGTATAGCTCGAAGAAGAAGATCCAACGGCGTAGGCCTACTCGTCGGAGCTTCATCAGGCAACCACCTCCCCAATTGTTCCCTGAATGTCGAGGTCGAGGTCAAGGTCGCAGCCGTAGCTGGAGATGATGCTAGCCATCGTCGACCCACCTCAGCGGGTCGTCCAGGCCTTATCGGTGGGTCGCGGATCCGTAGCGCAGCGGCGAGTGGAGATGGTGAGAGGCGATCGAGACGAGGTCCTCGGAGGAGGGATTGTCTCGAGAGCATGGCACTTGTATCGTCTTCATGAGAGGTATGGAATCGCGGGAAAAAGACACGGGGAAAGGGGGGAAGGGCGCGTCCCTCATGAGGGGGCGTTTTAGCTGCCGTGTAACCCAATGCCCGAGAGGATAGTTGAGAAACGGTTATGGGCCGGATAACTGAATAATAATATGGGGTAAGGTATGGGATACATGCATCAAGCTCCTCACCCTTCTTGTTGCATGCTGCAGTTAGTCCGAGGATCTCCCAGCCCTGCCAGATCCAGAATCGCGTTTTCCCACTGAAACTCGGAGCTCATAGCCCTGTCTATCGATCCCCAAGCGGCCCTCCAACTCACGATCCTGGACATTCTGCCCCCTCGCAACCACGCTCACTCACGAGAGAAGAGTCACAGAGAGTTTATCAGACATAACCATGGCCGACGCCGGTGAAGAACCCCACCACGTGTCGGAGCCCCTCGATCTCGTGAGGCTCCTGCTCAACGAGGTGGTCTTTGTCAAGCTTCGTGGAGACCGAGAACTCAAGGGAAAGCTGCACGTGAGTGTATACCAACGGGCTGCGTCGAAGAGTAAACGCTGATACGTGAGATAGGCCTATGACAGCCACTGCAACTTGGTGCTTGGAGAGGTTGAGGAGACAATCTACACTGTGGACGAGGACGAAGACGAGGAGGACGAAGAGGTCAAGGTATGTTGTTGCGAAGCCGAATGGATATCTTTATGATCAAATTTTGACATAAATACAGACTATTAGCCGGAAATCTGAGATGTTGTTCGTGCGAGGTGAGTGTCGGGGTATCCTGCTGAGCTGACCTTTTACTGACGACCGAGGTAGGCGACAGCGTGGTTCTTATTTCACCGGGGGTTCCATTTTAGAAGGAGACAAAAGGAAACAAAAGAGTCTTGCGTAGCGCAAGCTGTGGCTTTCGAAGACCTTTCGTATCGCTTCGTGTCCCATGGCGGGATCAGCCAGGTTGCCCAAGAGCAAGGTGAGACCGGGCCAAGCCATGACAATGATGGTCACTTGTTCACAACACCAGGAACCTGTCCACGCCTACAGATAAGATGGAGTCGGACACGCAAAGAACGTGACTAGATGCTCAACACAAGCTGTTCAGCTCGAAGGCTAGGTAGAATATTGACAATGTGGAGAGGAAGAATAAAACGTCAATAACTGCTGAAACTAATCTTTTGTGAAACAAGTGAACTTAATCAACTCCCCAAGCCAGGGATGCCTCTTTGGAGCTCCTTAGATGCTCCTCATGACGAAATTCTTAGAGTGCTTGTACGCGTTATTCTCATCTGCATGATGACCCCGATATTTGAATGAGGCTTGAGACGCCCAGACAGCCACCTCGGCTTGTCAGAGGGTCCGTGCGACCGCGGCTAAGCTCCCTTTATCGATAAGGATAAGGTAAGGTGCATCCGGTAAGGTAATTGTGAGTAACACCCCGCGCATCCTCAGGCGCAACCAGCAACTTTGTCTATGACTCTTTCTTGGCCACGAGATTGATTTCTAACAGTCAGACGGCGAGAGAGAGGCGAAGTATTGTTTTCTTCAACTAAGGTACTCATATATCTCGAACGAGGCGACATCAGAAACTCTTCTGCGCCAACTCAATGATACCGCGAATACCTATCGTTCTGTAATGCGAATCGCATGACCTCATCGGCATCATGTCCACGACGAGACCATTAGCGCACGAAAGGCGTAAGGGTGAATCGGTGGGTGGTGAACCTGTGACATAATAAAGTACACACGCTTATCTTGACCAGGCGCTGAGCGACTTTGCCGAGTACGTCGAGCAACAGCAGAACCTCCGTTATCCGACCGCGAGAATCGCAGCTGGCGCACCTAGCGCTACCGAAGCAGGCAACGAACATCACGAAGAACTCGACGAGCTGTTTGACAATCTTGACCTCGCAGACTCTGCGCCTCGAGCGGCCCTCAAGGAGCTGCTTCTCGGGTCGGACGAAGACTCGTTCAAGCAATTACAAGACATTGTCTCCGACCGGATAGAAGAGGGCTTTGGAGAGTGCGTCTTCGAGCTCGGATACGAACACAATGGCGATTCCATGAACTTGACTCTCGAGGAATGGAACAAAGCATTAGAGACGCTCAAAACGGCGGCCAAGCGAATACGTGCTGATTGCGACTTGCTATTATCCATGAATGTAGGTGGTGACATGGAGGCTGCCAGCACCAGCGACAAGCCCACCAGCGACAAGCCCACCAAGGACAAGCCCACCAAGGACAGGCCTACCAAGGACAAGAACTGCAGTGGCAAGGTCCTCATCCGTCAGGTCCCCGCAACGACAGAAGACGTTATTGAGACGCGAATAGCAGTAGTGGGGAATGGTGAGATACTCTGCTGGTTTGTTCATAGGCCAATATTAACATATCGCAGTCGATGCGGGCAAGAGTTCCATGCTGGGCGTGCTAGTCAAGGGCGACCTTGACGATGGTAGAGGCAAGGCTCGAGTGAACCTGTTTCGGCACAAGCACGAGATTGAGACGGGTCGAACCAGCTCAGTGGGTATGGAAATCATGGGGTTTGACACGTTCGGAAAGGTCGTTACTTCTGATACTCCTGGACGTAAGTATCCGACAGATTGACACTTTCCAACCTCCGCAACTCCTGGCTCATATCTATAGGGAAACTCTCCTGGGAAGAGATTGGCAAGCGAAGCGCCAAGGTTATCACATTCACCGACTTGGCTGGCCATGAGCGGTATCTGCGAACGACGGTCTTCGGCCTGCTCTCGAGCAGCCCCAACTACTGTCTGCTCATGGTTGCGGCCAACAACGGCCTGATTGGCATGAGCAAGGAGCATCTGGGAATCGCACTGGCTCTCAATGTTCCAGTCATGGTAGTTGTCACCAAGATTGATATTTGTCCGCCCAATATCCTCGAGCAGACCATAACACAGATCACCAAGATCATGAAGAGTCCCGGCGCACGCAAAATTCCGACCTTCATCAAGACTCATGAGGAGTGCATCAACACGGCAACTCAGTTTGTCAGCCAGCGCATATGCCCCGTGTTCCTCGTGTCCAACGTGACTGGCGAGAACCTCGACCTCGTGAGGACGTTCTTGAACATTCTCCCTCATCATGGGCGATACAACTCGGAGGCGCCGTTCGAGTTCCACGTGAACGATACGTTCTCGGTGCCTTTCACAGGTACCGTGGTCTCGGGCATCATCAAGTCGGGGGTGATCCATGAGGGAGACAGCGTCCTCATTGGGCCCGATTCGCTGGGTCAGTTCACGCCGACAGCTGTCCGATCCATCGAGCGCAAGAGAATTAGAGTTCCGGCCGCGTCAGCAGGGCAATCGGCGTCTTTCGCTCTGAAGAAGGTCAAGCGAAAGGATGTGAGGAAAGGAATGGTGGTTCTTCCAAAGATTGAGGGCCAGCCCACGCCAAAGGTGCACAGGGAATTCATTGCAGAGGGTAAGCATATCACTGTTTCTCATTCTATCTGTTCTAACACATTCAGTACTCATCCTGTCTCACGCAACGACCATCAAGACCAAGTACCAGGCTATGCTGCACGTTGGTCCCGTCTCCCAGACCTGTGCCATCATCGACATTGACCGGGAACTCATACGGACGGGAGATCGCGCAACTGTTGCATTCCGCTTCGTTCAGCGCCCGGAATACCTCGCCCCAGGAGACAGGCTGCTCTTCCGCGAGGGCCGTACCAAGGGGTTGGGCATTGTTAAGTCGGTCGGCTACGACCCAGAGCATCCACTCATGCTCAACAAGGATGACGGGGAAAAGGAGAAACAGCCAGTTGGCTCAGAAGTCAAGGTCGGCGCGTGATACTTCGCCCACGCGACATGTATGAGGTGAGGGCTGTCGAACTGGACAAGTCCAGCGGTCAGACGATACCATGAAAGAGGGATACGGATCTGGCGTTTTGGTTTAGTATTACTGCTCGGTTCACACTGTTTTATGATGCATTGTTCAATGGAAGGCATTTGATGATTATGTTCGCGTTGACATATTTGCACGGCTTGATTAGTACACTTGACTGTCCACCCTCTTAGTGCTCACATATACGGCACTCGCCACCTTCGTACTCTCATCCCAGAGCCCAAACACCCTCTTGGGAAACTCAAGTAGCTCCTGAATGTCCTCTACATGCCCACAATGACGATCCAAGTAAATACATATCGCCTGCCCCTCAACTATGGACCTCCTCTGCATCCACCACGACTTATGCCGCGCCGCCTTGGCATACCACCACACAAGAAGCACCATGGCTCTGTGGTCCTTTTCCTCGAGCAGCTTTCGGTACCGCGGATCCAGCTGCGTCAGGAAGCTGAGGAACTCGACGACCGTGTTGCCATTGATCTCGCGCGGGATGAGCTGCGCCAGTAGCGACGCAGCGACGTGGTACGGGTTCGACGCCGCCGTGGATGACGGATCAAGGTCAAACAGGGTATAGAAACCCCGAGGAAGAGCGTCTGGAGGTATAGCCTTAAGACCGTTGGGTACATCAGTTCTGCTCTCGACGAGCTCGTGAAACACACTCTCCTCCCTCGACGGATCGGCAATCTGCCACACCACTTTCTTCCCATCGCTCATCTTGAGCCAGTCGAGATCCATCGCGTCGGGCTCTTTGAGCGGCCACACGGTCTCGACGTCGTGCGTATCCAGCAGGGCAAAGGCGGCGGCACCGAGGAGGGCGGCCGAGGCCCAGAGGGCATCGCGCTCGGAGCTGGGAAGAACAGACAGGTCCGGGACGGAGTGGGCGGCGAGGAGACGCTTGTGGAAGAGGGCTGTTGCGTGATACCAGTGGAAGGCGAGGGCGGAGCGGTGCGAGGCTGGTTGCGAAGGGGAAAGATGGGAGTCATGGAGGAGGGCAAACGCGAGGAAGACGTGGATGAGAAATGGATGCTGTAGACGTCAGGACCAAACACTTTACAAGAAATCTTGCCATCGTACCTTGATCCCCAGGTTATACGCCCCCTGCGTGTACAGATGCCTCGTCTTGTCCGTGCCGACCGTGTAGACCGTCCTCAGCCTGAACCTCTCCAGAACCGCCAGCTCAGCCTCGCCCAGCACGATCTCCCCCACGGCGCCCCTCGTCGGCTGCGCGATGGGGATCCTGAGCCCCGGGCACGGAGGCTTGAGCCTGCGGTCCGCAGAGAGGTCCACGACCGAGAAGACGGGGCCTGCGCTGCGGTGCGCGAGCTGGAGCGTCGACGTCTGCGTGAAGGAGCAGACGAAGCCCGAGGCGACGCAGCGCTTGCACGAGGGCTTTGCCTCATCGCACTAGTTGGGAGCTGTATCAGCATGTTGCTCTTGGCGGGCAGGGGATCTGTGGTTGGACCTACCTTGACGCTTCGCAGCTTGCAGTTGCTGCAGCCCAGGCGAGACTTGCGATGAGCCTTCCTCTGTCTCACGGGGCCATCTTTCTTATCCTGTTCTCCGGTCACGGTCATGGCGTCGTCTGACTGTGATGCTTTACATGAATCGAGGAGCTATATCTCCGGAACTACCGGAAATAGCAAGTAACCCATGAAAACAGGTCCGTAAACAGAGCGTAGATTTACTTCAGAACAACAAGAGTTTGGGAAGCTACCAGTAGCCCATGCCATCAAAATTTCAAGGTTGAATGGATGAGGCTCTGCCCTGTTGTAGAGGTGAAGACCCCCTAATCCAGTCGAAGCTGTCTAAACACAAGGTACTGAGTGACATCACCACTACCTACCTACCTACCTTAGGTATCCATACTAGTAGTCTGTCTCCTTCAGCCCTACGGAAAGTCTTCAATTTCTCTACCCCAGATTGTCAAGAGCAGGAACCTCGCAGCCGGCAGTCCAGTGTCTCTATTATAGTCGCCATTCATATCATCAACGCATACCAAAAAGTCTCAAAGAATTACAAACAAACAGACCTCCGCCTCTCATCACCTCACCGCATTCACCAAGACCCCTAATACCCTTGCCGCTAACTATCCACAAACCCACATCCACATCCGCCTCAGCACTAGCAATGTGCACAGTGAGACCTACGGCAAGCCATCCTTGTCCTGGTCCGTTATGCAGGGCCTGGTGTTGAACTGCATCAGCCCAAATCTGAGACATCGCAACTCCCATGCATCGAAAGACATCACATCACGTAAGAGGCCCAAGATTGGAATGAAAAGCCCACATATGCGGCTGGTAGGTATATAAAATAGAAAACGAAGTGGTATCGATACGTGGTGTGACCCTTGAGGATGCATCATGCCCATGTTCCCCCAATATGCCAGGTATATCTTCCGTTTCCCGCTCTCCCCATACAATCCCCCAAGGTAAACAACGTGATTCACCACTAACCCCCATTTTGTAAACGCCAGGCCTTCATTGCCAGGAAACGACTAGCAAATCTAACGCCACCAAAGCTTGGATCCATGCCTCCCACCCGATTCTGGATGCAACCTATATGCTTGATTGATACTCCCAATGACAAAAGAAATAAAGCAAATAAAGAAAATAAGGAGACGTAAATATCGTAGACGACGTAAAAGCCAGTGCATGCACTCTGCCGAGTATTCAGACTGGCTGAATCCTCACGAGTTGTATCCCGATTCTCTTCAATATCACACCCAAACACAGACAGCCAGCGCTCTTCACACTGCCCGTCCAGCTCGTTGGCGAAGAGCTGTCATATCGAGTTGTATAGTAGGCCTCGAAATCTCGAGGCTACGGCTTGGCATCCTCCTGCCGCCAGGGGTGAGAGGATTAGCCACATTGACACGCCCCGTCCGGCCAAGGATCCTTGGTGGTGAATCCTCGGGGTCAGATTCAGAATCTTCATCCGGGCCGTCAAACCCGGCGTCAGCCAGCCTGGCGAAATAGTCGGCCATACCATCAACGCTGGGAGTGCCGACCACGATATCGTACTGAGGAGGAGGCGTCATGGCGGGCTCGGGTTCCTCCGAGACAAGTTCAGCGGCAGAAGGTGGTGCGATATCATCCTCAAAAGCGGGCGGGTTGAAGCTTGGGACTCGAAGGAGATGGATCGGCCGTGGCTCTTGTTGACCAGAGACAGCACTGGCCAAATGAGCAGCCTGAGGGGGGGCAGGAAGATTCTCGGCGCCGGCATTGACGCCGGGCAAAGTGCCCGTAGAAGAGCTAGGCGAGGCATCTGTCGGCACGCTGAAGGCGTCGGGACATCCGCAGGTGGATTGATAGGTGGTGCCATTGCTGTTGGCTCCCGTGTAGGCTGGAAGGTTGGTGTTTGCATGGGTGGCTCGGCAGTTGAGGACCGTAAAGGGTGAGTCGATGCTGATCTCAAAATGCCTGCGCTTGGTACCGGTAGGATCCTCAGGGTCGGCACGGCTGATTCGCATCACAACCTGTAAACAGTTAGTCAGGGTTCCTAACATAGCATCAGTAGGGAGCTCACCTTGATCCAATGGTACACGTTGACGTTCTTCCAGCTACAGTCGGGGTTAAGCCGCAGCTCCTTGTTCTTGGTCATCATCTCGCATGTCGGGATCTGGACATTGGCTTCAATCTCCGTCGAGCCCCAGATAGTCTCGAGTCCAAGGTCGATATCACCAAGAAGGTTAGCCGAGGGCTCAGGAAGCGGCTCGGCGGTGGTATTTCGCCTGGCAGCCTCAGCCGCCCGTCTTCGAGCAGCTGCTTCGCGGGCCTGTCGTCGCTGTTCAGGGCTGAGCTCGCCGCCACGAAGGGTGCGGATGTCGGACGAATTGTACGTCGAGTCGAGGGGCTTGCCGGCAGACTTTTCGAGAAGCAAAATCTTACGTCCCGGGTCTTTTCGAGTGACACGCTTATCGTTGGTCCAGTACTCGATAGATTCAGTTACGTATACCTTGAGCTTGTGCACCTGGACCTTGGCCAGGGGAGTAAGCTTAAAGGCAATGGGGACTTTGCTGCCGATTGGGAAGCTCTTGCCCGAAATGACAATATCGTAATGAAGCTGGTCCTCCCATTGACGGCTAATGGAGATGGGCTCTGTCATCTCTAGAGAGAGTTGATCCGGCACGCGCACAATGGAAACCTCCTTGGTGCCGTGCAGGTTGGGCTTGAAGGCGCCAGCGCGGTCCACGGTAGCATGAAGTTCCCACTTTACGGACCCGTACTGCAACTTGGTTGTTTCTAGTTGATGGTGATCGATGGGGAGTTCGAACGAGTAGTCGTAGGTGCCAGGGTAGAAGACCCTGTAGCCCTTGACCTGAGTAGCCGAGGCAACAGGGCTATCGCCCTTTTGAAAGCTTCTTGACTGGACGCTCTGCAGTGACAGGCGCTTCATCTCCTTGGCCGTCATATTGTTACGTTGCGTAGACAAGGAAGTTGAAGGAGGTGGTCGCGCTAGGTTGGTAGAACTGCCATTGGGAGAACTGGTCTTCAGGCGATAGGTGCATTGGTTGCCATAGTCTGATTCCCAACCGTCATTCATGGCATTGAAGAAAGTCAGGACTTGTGTACGGAGACTCTCTTCCTCAAAGATCTCCTGCTTTAACGGTGGGATGCCCTCGGGCCACTCGGTGCGTGCACGGCCGAGGAGCTTGAGCTGCACAGCCTTGATCTTAACATTCTTCGTGACGCGCAATTGAAGCCTGCCCCGTAGAAGAGCTGTGCCGCTCTGGCTATCGCGGTGACCGTTGCCGTCGTGGTCGAAGCCGGAGAGGAAGATGTTTGGTTCGGCGAGGAGGATGGAGCATGACACGCCGCTGCCGGAGGCGACGGGTTTAGGGACTTCGGAGACGAGAGAGGTAACGTTTGTTTTTGATGATCGTACAGACATGAAGCTGGAGCGATTGGAATTAGAGGCGGCCATGTTGTAAGCGCCCGTTGGTTGTGACGGGTTAGAAACGCGGGCAGCGGCCATGGCTGTTTGTGCGTTGGAATTGGTGGAGTTGGTGGGCGTCGAGGTCGTGGCTGTGGAGGTCAATGTTAAATCATGTGCCGTGGAACCGGGGAGTATGTCGTCATATGCTGGCGGGGATGAGGTGGGAGTGGGTATGGATGTGGGTGTGGATGTGGGTGTGCAAGTGACCCTGGTCGCGCCTGCCCCGGTGTTATCTGGCCCAATAGCAGCCTGGCAAGTCAGGTCCGACTGGGAAATCTGGGCAATTGCCCGACAGGTATTGGCAGTGGAGGTGCTCCCGGCTGCACTTTCCTGAGTCGTGTGATTGGCACCCGCTGGCGGCTCGGCTGTTACACCAGCCGAAGTAGTACAAGGAAAAGAAGAACTCCGGGAGGCAGAGCCAGAGATGGAGTCAACTTCAGCAGGAGAGCAATTGGATGGGCCCGAATTGCTGTTGGAAAGAGAGAATGAACCCAAGAACTTGTCCAATCTAGGCCGCGAATCGTTTCGTTGGCGGCTGCGAGTCGATGATGGTCGAGACTGAAAGGCTCTCCTGCTTCTTCTTCTGCTGTTGCTTCTGCTGATACTGCTGCTGGGCAAGTAATCGGGGTTGGCCTCGGAAGATGTGTTGTTTGGCGTAGGTTGCAGTGATGGTGCTCGTCGAGACTCTGCGGGTCTAGGAGTCACAGGACGGTTGCCTTGTCGCAGCTCTCTAGGGACGTAGCCTCGCGGATAGCTGACGATATGGATCGCCTGGGGACGAGAGCGCCTTGGGCCGATTAACGGTGCAGGGAAGTGTGCTACGGACAACGAAGAAGGTTTCTTAGTGAGCCGCGGGCGGTAGAAGACGTTGTCGTAGGAGGTGACCCAGTTGGAGCGACGTGGGCTTTCGGCAGCTGTTGTCATGATGGTCAATGGCTGTGCTCGAGTGGTGAAGGAGGCCAGTAAGCCAAGAAGCAGTGTGGGTAGTGCCCAACGGGGTGCGCGGGTATGGAAGGCGGCGCTAACAAAAGATGAGGTAGGTATGGGAGAACGAGGATGCTCAAAATGTCCCAGCTTGCTGAGAGATGACTTCAGCAACAGCAGTGCAAGGCAATATGTATGTCCTATGTGAATTTGCTCTGTGCCAGACAAAGAATGGGGTATTTGCTTGTATATCCCGCGCGTGAGAGAGGGAAGGCGTTGGCTTATATTAATTAAGGCAAACCCACGTTGAATAAGTGAGCGGGACCTCGGGCCTAGTTGAATCAGGACGCCTCAATGTTGGAGATGAAGGAATTAGAATGGGGGTGAGGGGCCGGGAAGCATGATCAACCTAGCGAAAGAAAACAAGACGGTGTGTGTGTGTGTGTTGCAGCGTAATGGGATGGGACCGGGCACCAAAGCACAGGGCAGCAGAGCAGGCTGAGAGGTGCTATTCATGCGCTGGCATGCCAAAGTTGGGGCAGAGAGGTGAGGGTATCCATACAACTCGCGCCGACAATCACAAGCCTGGTCAAGCCAGGTTCTGGGCAGCAACACCAAACCAAGGGCAGGGGGTCACGCCTTGCTGGCAGGCGGTTGGCGGATGGCGGTTGGCAGGGCAGGGCAGGGATGAAGCGGGCTAACAAGGGTAGAAAGGGAGGGTAAAGGCAGCAGGGGTTCAGGCGTTGCTATTGTGATTGGGATTGTACGAGGATCGTGAAGGAGTTGAATGACGACGAGGCAGAGGCTTGGGGCTAAAGAGTGAAAAGTAAAGAATGCACAATTCTCATGATTTCCCAGGGGAGATCGACCAAGGTGCAGTACCGCCGCATGCGAGATCGCTGGAGATTGGGGAATTTCATATATTGCTACATTCACTTGAACGATGGGAGTGCATAACCAACTTCAGGGATCCATGGATGGATGCGTGACTGTTCAAGGGGCGTGTGACGCTTGTCGTTGTTGCGGGGGATTCACGGACTCGGACCAAACAGAGAGAAAATAGCCCAAAACGCTTGCATCCATACGTACCTGTGCTATAACTTGAAAATATGAAACGGCTTCAAGCCCAGGGCTTCGCTCGAGGCTAGTGGACCTTTAGGCCTCTGACACTCGCTGAAGAAGTGAACCCTGGTCGGACCTCTTGTGTCTTGGGCTCACCTCAGCTCAACTTCTCGTGAGCAGCTTCAGGGCGCGTAACGACGTCGGCAGAGACAGAGGATTGGAAAGTGGCCGGGGGGCCAACAAACAGAGAAGAAGCAATAAAATCCGGGTGCTAACTAGGCAAGGCGGCCCGAATGCTCGAGAGAAAGAGATGAGCGACAAGGAGCTCAGATGAGAGGTGAGCGCGTCCAATTAAGCACGGTTCACTTTGGCTGCTGGGCTGAAGCCTGAGACCGGCGACAGCGACGGAGGCGATAAATTATCGAGACCGGACGGAGCAAGAGTCTAGAAGAAGACAACGGGACGAGGATGGCAGTGAAGAAGGTTGAAGCCTAGAGTCGGCGACGGGAAATGGCGAGAAACAGGAACCAAGAACAGGTTCCGCAAGCAAAAAGCAGTAAGACAGGCCCGATCAGGGAAGAAGGCGGAGGTTGACTGTAAGAGTGAGTGTGAGCGGTTCCCAGACAGGATTCTTGCGGCGCTCGAGGGGGATGATGGATGATGCAGTGAAGTCTGCAAGAAACTGGGAATGGACCAAGGGAGGATGGCATTGAACTCCTGGGGTTAATATGTATTCTCACAGTCATCCCATTTCCCGGTCTGTAGACTAAAGCTTCAGTGCAAACAAACGGCTCGTTCGGGAGCAAGGGGCCATTCTCTGGGGGGAGAAATATCGCTATTGTTACGGAGCCACAGAGTGACGCGGCGGCATCGACACTTTCAAGGGTTCACGGGCTCAACCCCCCCCAGGAACTGAACAACTACGTAATTGCATCTGCCGCAGCTGCAGCCGCAGCTTCCAGAGGAAGTTCTCATGCAGAAACAGGGTTTCATGGGTTGTACGACATGATAGGGCATCCTGCTCATTGCCGATGGCGGCCGTGCCGGTCCCGAACTCGCCGATTGACAGCCTCGACCAAAGAAAAAGAAAGATGATCCGGATGAGCATTTTCGAGGTTTCCCGGGGCCGGCGAATGATCCATGTGTAAGCACGCCTACGTTGCACGACAGCCAGTAGAAGGATGTTCCCGTGTGCATTATCTGATGGGATCGCCCACTGTAAGGAACAGCGGTACGCCACTGTGGTACAGTACAGCTTATTGCGGTGTGTGTGTGTGTGGGCGAACTGAAAGAGTCTCGTGAAGTTGCACCTTTTTTCTTCATCATTCTTTTCTCCTCCCGGAGGGTATCCCCTCAAAAACAAGGATCCATGCTGCAGCCTGTTGAAGACCCGCGATAATCAATGGGTCCCAGGCCATTGGGAGTCTACGTACGGAGTACAGTATTGATTCAGAGCGCAGCGAGTGGGTAAACCAAAAGAGTGGATGGAGTGTTTGTCCAAGGGTACATATCTTTTTGTTGATCAATGCCGAGCTTTATCCACGAGACTCCGGTGATAATGGATGCATTATTATTCTCGTCGAGTTTTCGCCGTCACATGCAAGTATTGCAGGTATTCTCGTATTGATCGCATCTTTGAGTGCTCTTATGCCGGATCCTCCGTGCCTCTCACAACTTGCATGCGCCCAGCTTCATCCAATACGTTTGATCGGGCCTTTGGTCGGGCGTCCCGAAAGTACTCGTCTTTTCTCGCTGTGCTATGGTAACGCTATTGCCATCTCGCTCTATTAGGCATCTCAAGTCATCCATTCCTTCTAGCGGCCTGAGGCGAGTCATCTTTTTGTCGTTCGATAGGGCCGTCTCGACGGCGGTCTAAATCCATTACTGTAGCATCCATTGATTGATCTGATCCCCACAGCCTAGCGATTAAAAAAAAAGACACATCCATGGATCCCAGGCCAAGGGTACGATAGCCGGCGCCCTAGCCGCCCTTGTTTCAGCGCCGTCGTCGGTTTCGTATCGAATACCCGCGCCAGAGAGACCCTGGCGCCCGGCACTGAGCACTGAGCCCATAATTGAGGCTCGTGCAGGCAATGGTGAGGCATTGGTGAAAGAGTCCAGGCTCTCAGGCCTGATCGTCATGTCGCTTGGCCTCAGGGACTCGTCCAAGAGCTCGAATCTGCGCCGGGAGTTGTCTCTCCCTTGGATGGCCCACCTCGGGACTGGCAACTCAGTGCTGATCGTCGCCATTGGATCTAAACTTTATTACTTCCTTGGATCAAAGACATCGGACAACTCATCCACTAGACTAATCAACATGTTGGCCTGCGTCTCCATGGCAGCCGCCTTGTCGTGTCTTGGTACTTGAGGCTCGAGGCATCTCCCTTGCAGCGATTTGCCATTGAGCAACGGCAATGAGTAGAAACGAGTCAGTTGAGTTGCAGGGCATGATCAAGACCCGCCACCTGACGACGTGTTCAAAGATGGAAGCTCTGGAGAAGCCAGTCCGTCCTTCTAGCTCATCTCGCGCGTTTCGAGTTTTCCCCATGTTCGGTCATGACCGTGATTTGGCCGTGGGGCTGCCGGTGCCGTCTCGATCGTCACGACAGGGGCCCCTGGCCATTCTTTGCAGTGAGTCAGGGGTCGGCATCCTGTGAGGTCATCGTTTCTCTTGGAAGTGCTCTCAAGGGCGTGTTTTCTCTCGTCTCTGTTGACTTTCTTTGAACTGCGTGTTAGTGTGTACTGTGAAACACTGCCATGTTGTGGAGAAGAATAATATCCATATCTTGAGGCTCATTTTTTCTCAAGTTTCTATTCCCCCGAGAGATTGAGGACTTTGCCGTGACTGAAATATTCATGACCCTGGGTGGTATTGGCGTTAGCTGAAGAAGGTAGGGATATCGCGGTAAGTAACATAACCCGCACCCGAAGTGGTGTCTCAGGCCGTGAATTTCCAGCCTCTCAATCTCAAAGTAAACAACCCCCATCACTCAATCCCAATGGACAGGGAACCCGAATTCGTTGATGACAGCGAAACATTTACCGCCGAGCAAGTCGAGTCAATTCTACATGTCACATCGTACCACCGTCGACAGTTTGAATATCGAGTTATTCACTTCAACCCGGAGCAACATGATGGCATCCGCACATCAATCTTCAAGCCATTTACATCTATTTCTTCATGCTCCAGCCCACTATGGAAGCTACCGATAGAACTCTGGTCATCAATTCTTCCTCTGCTAGACATCTCTTCCGTTTTGCAGTTCAGTCACGTCAGCTTACGAGCGCGAGAACTAGTTACCGGCATGAAAGAGTGCCGCGACCTAGGAGAACACGCCATTGAGTGCCTCTGTGCAATCTTCCGATGCAGCATTGCTTCAAGGATAGGCATAGCACAGCTCTACAACGCTCTCATCACCGAAAACTGCGCTGTGTGCAACAAATTCGGCGGCTTTGTTTACTTGCCAACGGTGACGAGGTGCTGCTTCTTATGCCTAGGGGGTACAAGTCGATCCAGGACCGTCTCTTTGATAAAGCTCTCGAGGGCCATGGGGATATCCGTCCCACAACTGAGAGCAGGCATGCCTGTAGTGCATAGTATACCTGGTGTATACGGGCGACATGAGGAGTTGCTGAGACTGAGGGAACAGCTTGTCTCGGAAGAACACGCCCTGGCGGCTTTGCGGGAAGCCGGTATCAAGATGGCTCACTTTGACCTCAAGACATCTCCCGGGCATACCGCAGGCAGCCACATGTGCTCATCGAGTTTACCGTACCTGAACTTGCTGTCAGGTGATGTGGAAACGGGTCTCTTCTGCCGGGGTTGCCAGAATGCAGTCGAATCCGGGCGTGATTTCGCACAGCGGATGACTCTCATGAGAAGCCGAGACTGGGCATACTCAAAGGCCGGGTTCATTGAGCATTTCAGACAATGCAACAAGGCCAGAGAGCTCTGGGCTTCTTCCTAACATTGTACATCTAGTTAAAGAGTTAGCCTGAGGAAGACCTAGGTAAGAAGTGCCGCGGGTGCCGCTATGGATAGACAAGTCAATAGTTATCAGATGCTGTACTACGTAGTCAATCATAAAGGGTCAACCTGGATTGGACCGGCAATAACTAGGTGCTCAGCATTGAGATCGCTATCTCCAGTCGAGCACAGCGATCTCCAATGCATCAGATGGCTTGGATATAGATCTGCTTTCGACAAGACCGCTGATAACGGCACGTCGCTTGGACCTCGCGATCACATCGTTTACTAGGCTCACTCAATACCTAGGCGCAGGTGACAAGATGCACCAACTTTTCTGCATTGTTTTGCCTGAAGGATTTCTCTGCATCCGGAGGAATCATCCTTGTCAAACGCGCATCTCCAGACCCAGAAACCATCCCATCCTACCCATCGCAGGTCCCTTGGGCTCCTAGTCGATCACTAGACTTGCCGCTGGTTCACCAACATCGCGCCCCATGATGCACCGCCTACGTAGCAGATTTCAGAGTGCCCAAGACAAGAACAGAGAAGATGTCTCGCAGAGGCTGAAGCCACACGCTAACCGACCAAGCGCTCGTGGTCATCTCCCACCGGAGTGCGTAGCCGAGGAAACCTAACCCCCCTGCCCCCGCAAACATCATGAATCAGGACGTGGGGGAAGAGATATCACCAACATGTGGTAAATCCGCGCAATGTCCCCCCGTGGGTTGCATGCCAAGAGGATGCTGCGTCGCATTCCCTCGGAGGTTCCCAGACAAGCATCCCTCGTGAGACCTCTAGCCGATGACGGCGTTGCACTTGACAGCAGCCACAGCGTTGGAATCATGCTGTTAGCCCAGCTGCGAGAGGTGTAGGCAGAAAGGATCAACTCAGGCGGTGTGGCTGCTGTTGAAGATTTCCGTGTTGGGTTTGGGATGATGCCGCCTCGTTTATCTCCACCGCATCTTTTGGATGTCATTGAGAGTCAGCAGTCAATGTCGGTGACTTACAATTGGTAAAGCGAGGCGACTTTGCTCAGGGATCCGTGGACGAGATGGCGCTCGAGTCGCCGAGATGTTCCGGCCTACTTATGATCGGCAGCTAACACTTGTACTCTACCATCTCAGTCATCTGAGCAGTTATGAGTGTGTATTCCTGACTGGAGCCCTCATGAGACCCAACGCAACACCATCCTGTCCTCATTGTCAGATCCCCACTGAGACTTGTTGCTGAACAAACTACCCTATATCGGCCCGGCGGGTCGGCAGTGGAGCCGGTGAACTCGGCCTACTCCTCCGTGTCTTTCGGCAAGCTTCCGGAAAGCGATGCTGAACTCTTTGTTGCTCAAGAGGACTTTCTTGTAAAGTTCAACGTGTGAGTTTCATAGAGCTTTCACTATGAAATATTTGACTCTAGACAATTACTATTCTTGCATCCTATTTGTGTCACGTCTCGCATACCTCAGAATATGTTTATGTTCTTAGTCAAGACTATGAGCTTAAACTCCAACGAGACTAAACTAGAACTTGGAAGCCCTCGGAACTATTGCACAAGATGTATCTGCTATATTCCTATGTCATTACTTTCGATTTAAACGGTAATTGGCGGAACAGTCTAGTTGGCCAACTCTCAATCCGCTGAATGTTCAATGTTCAAGTCACTGGTTTAAGATATGATATCTAGCTTCATATATAACTATAGTAGTATGATGGCTTACCTAAAGTCGTCAAAGTTCGAAATATGCCTGTATTTCCCTTTAAATTAACGAACATCATGAATCTTGTGTGTCTAAAATGCCGTCTCCCTAGACCACAGCCCCTTTCTGTCCTAATCTTTGGAGGAGCGTGCCTCGATCAACTCACTTGGCATATTCTCAATCAAATATTGTTTACTAAAATCTCTCGAAAGCTGATATATCAAAGTAAACGCTTCGCAGGTCAAGTTCGAGTCTTCTAATTATTTGGTGTTCTACCCGAGTTCTATTGTATCGATGTGATGGCTAGGCAAATGCCCGTCGCTCATGTCAAGCCCTGTAGTCTCTACCTTCTGACTGGCCTCAAGACTCACAAATGGAATCTATTCTATCATCTATGTCCACGTAGAGGTCCTGTGCCGTATCCCGAATCTTGTCGGTGATGTCCGCGTCGTAGAGATCTAGCACTAAACTCGTATGTCAGCTCTCATACTTTGCCGGTTGAAAGACCGTCACTCACGCTCATGGACCTTTTCGAGAAGAAGCCTGAGCTCCAGGTTCCGCAGGGCATATGTGGTTTCGTCGATGATTCCCACATCGCCACTGAAGAAGGAGCCCCTGTCAGAATCAGATGCCCAGTCGCTGATCCGTGCTCGTTGGGGGTAGATCATGATTCGAAAGGGTAGTCCGTCGTCCTCCTTTTGAGCAATTGCCTTGGCCAGAAGCTCGTCAAATGCTACCAGGACAAAATCCACCAAGAGAGCGATCTCGTCTTGAAGTTGGGCAAGAACATGGTCGTCATCAGCGTCTACGGGGCCTCGATAACTCATGGTGATGATTTCGAGTTAATGAGAGTTGCTGTTTTTGTGTATGAGCTGAATAATGGACTGTTGTGTTGGAAATAATAGCCATGAGTTATGTCATGCCTCTCATTTATATTGTCAACGTGATGTAGTATAGTTGTGTATTGGCTGTCAACTAAGTCTCTCATTCACACTGCGATGCGGCAGCTCATAGTCTGCCACTGCCACTGCGGCTGTTGTTGACTGAGGACTCAGAACATAGGGAAAGCAACGAACAACATGCGAATCTAATGATGGCGGGTCTCTGTATGTCGATATCGCACAAAATCACACACCCGTATGAATGAAGGGGATAGCCTGCGGAAAGAGCGATGCACTGTCCCACTGGAACAGCCAAGGCTGGGTAGAGATTTTCTCTAACTTCTGAATAGAAGGAAGCATAGTGTATTAGATTGGTTGTCAAGTTGAGAGTCACAATGACTGCCCCTGGCGCTGGCTTGAGAAGCGGCAAGATGACATGGCTGTGGTCAAACTCGTGCAATAGCACCACGATGGCTGGCTACTACTGACATTACAAGCAATAGATAAACCTAATCTATAGCTAGTTACTCCTATAGTATCTCTGTGAACTAGAACCTTTCCCTGCAAGACTATGTACATGGGTGCACACTTTAATATCTGATGAGTCTTAATGCAAACCCCTTTCATAGAACGATAGCTGGTCTTCTTCGAGCCACAAGTGACACGGGAGGACATTTAAGAAGGCTCTACGTTCGAAGATTCTCTCCAATCTTTTCGAAATCCTAAAGAAAAACATTCTGGCCATCCTCCGAGCGCCCTTATTGTGGGGCTCTTGATATAGCCCCTCAACTGAACATGTCAGCTCAACACATTATGTAGAGACGAGAAGCGCGCTCACGGCATCTTAGATCTCCGAAGAGGGCATGGAGCTCTACGATAGTTATAACCCTGGCATCTTCTTCGTCGCGAAGCGTGTGGTCGAGGGACATCTCTGATGTGCAATGGTAATCCGCACAGAAATGGTCAACCCAAGTGCGGAACTGCTCTCTCTTGGCTTCGTACTCGTGCCTCCGTGGGAACCTGTCCAAGCTCTCACGCTGCTCTATCCGATGCAAGAGTAGCACGTCGAAGGCAGCTTTGCATTTGGCAACAAGGTGGTGAATATCGTCAACACAGTGCTCGGTAGGCATGGTTTCTAAGAATCGCCGAGTTGTTGCTTGGTGCCATGACTCTATTGAAATAGAAGCATGGCCGTTGACGAGCATGTTTTATAAGCAAAACTCTTTAATAATATGTCCTATTCACTTCACTATGGGAAAATAAAGAGGATCTAAGCTTCTTGGGAACGAGCTTGAACCAGAGACTATCGAGGGGCCCAAATCGTTCGTGATTGTGTTTGGCCCGTACAGCATATTACCCAATATCAGGCCCTGACGAGATCAATCCTCATAGTGATTTGATATCTTAGATGACTACCTGATTAGTAGTTAACCATGGCATAAGGAGTGACTGAGAATCACTGTTACTGGACGTCTAGCTAGGGGCCCTTCTGATCCTAGGGATGCGACACAGCGGTTAACACACTCCATGTGATCCTTGGTTAATGAGCGCGTTATGTCACCGGCCTCGAATTCTTGAGTATATTGCCTTCACGCAAATATTGGTGGGCCACAAAGGCAATACCTCGAGTAAGCGGCATAGACAGTCCCTGGCATCTCACTCGAATATGGCGACATGCAATTCAACATCACCGGTTGAAGTTACCACCGCGGACCTCACTACCATCCTCGGGAAAAGGAGAACATTATGATCGGTCTTTGACTTCCGTGGCCAAAAGGTTAGTCCATGTCATACCCAGGGCGCAAGCTTTCTTGTCATACAAAGCGCACTTTGTCAAGGGAGCCTTGATAAAGAGCGTTGAAAGTGTCTGGTTTCTCCACAAAGGAAGCTTGCAGCTGTGAAGCCATTTTATTAAGGTACATGCTTAACCATAAGCGGATACAGGGATTGACCAATCAAAGGAGTGCCCGGGCAAGAGCGCGGCCAGAAGCGGCCAAGATCGGCTATGCCCGGCAATATTTCAACATTTCTATATCTCGCGTTGCGCTTGTGCTACAGAAATTCACCAGACATTAGTAATCTACGCCTTACTTACTAGGTAATTATCTATGTAGAACCTTTATTGGTTAGTCCAGTCCTTTGGTTACATACATAAACAGTTGCGAACCTCGTCGCCCCTCCCCCTAAGGCTCCGGTCCTGACCCGATATAGCCGGTGCATGTCAACCACAGGGCGCGCAGGTGCATGACGGCGGGGGCTAGAATCTCCCATGACCAGCCGGACCTAGATCGCAGTGATTCTCAGCTAGCCTTCCTGAATAGTCGCTAGTTTTTGAAACGTCTAGGTAAGGGGGAAAAGAGAGAGAGAAAAAGACTTTTGTAGACTCCCGATGCGGAGCCGGCCCCACAATCCATTACTCTTATATACTTGGAGGCGCGAGGGCTTGCAACTCTCTGTTGCAGGTCTGAAGCCATTGAGATCGAACATTGTCTTGTTTTCAAGACGAATTTCTCATATTGTTCAAACAATGGGCCTCCAGAGAAATGACGACGAGACGGCTCAGCGAGAGGTCCCCGGGGACGCTCCCACTGGGGCGTATGGCCTCGAGCCCATCGTTGTCACCATGTCCAACGTCAACCGAGACCCGGAGTCACAATCGCAGGCACAATCGATGGGAGGAGATATTGAGTCTAAAGCCAGTGCCTGGATCTGCGTGTTGGGGTCGTTCCTCTTTCTAGTGCCCTCCTTTGGTATGTCAATGCCACCCAGAACATCGCCTGTCTCGATATACAGCAGTCACTGATGCTACCATTCTCGGGTCAGGTTTTATGCAGTCTCTCGGTACTGTGCAGTCCTATCTTAGCATCAATCAACTCAAAGACTACTCCGAGGGCGAGGTAGGATGGATCAGTGGAATGTTCTTGTTCCTATCCCTTGTCTTCAACCTCCAAGTTGGTCCTCTCTTTGACGTCCATGGCCCCAATATCATCGGCCCCATCGGCACAGCCCTCTACGTTGCAATGTTTCTGTTCATGGCAGAATGCAAGACTTACTGGCAATTTATGCTATGCCTGGGTGTTTTTGGCAGTATTGGTGCCGCCACGACCATGGTAGTTGCTGTGGCAGTCGTTGGAAAGCTCTTCGTCCGCCGGCGCGGCCTGGCTATGGGCATTGCTCTCGCAGGCTCCTCCGCTGGGTCTGTCCTTTTCCCTATAATTCTGCGGTATACGTTCCCTGCTCTCGGGTGGCAGTGGTCGATGCGAATCATGGCTTTCGTTTGCGCCGGCGTCCTGATTCCTGGTACCATCTGTTTCTTGCCCTTTAACAAGCTTCACGGAATCACTTCCGATGGCCAGCCGAGACCCAAAAGCTCTGCTCTCAACTTGGCAGCCTTCAAGTCTCCAGCCTTTAACTTTGTCACTGCCGGACTCTTCATGCTGGAGTTCTCTATCTTCAGTATCGCGGGTCTTCTGCCGTCCATCTCGACTCGGGCGGGCTTCACACCCGAGGAAGGGTATATCTTGCTCGCTATCGTCGGGTCGGCATCCTGCTTTGGACGAATAATCCCTGGATTTATCGGCGACCGTGTCGGCCACTTTAATATGCTGCTTATCTCGATGGTCTTTACGATCATCTTTATGGTAGTGATGTTCATCCCCTTTGGTACCTCCTCGGCCCCGGTCTTGTACGCCTTTTCAGCGATCTGGGGTTTCGGTTCTGGATCATTCCTCTCTATTACACCAGGTTAGTACTCCCATGGTGATGCTTACATGTTGGGGTGCACAGCTGACATCGAGTAGTATGTATGGGAAAGACGTGCGAGGCCAAGGATTACGGGCGATTCTATGGTATTTCTCTGAACAGTTGTTGTCGGGTTGACTGGCACTGACAATTAGAACAGGGACAATGAACTTTGTTGTTAGTTTTGCTCTGCTTATCGCTCTTCCTACGAGTGGTAGTATGCTCGACACCATGGGAGCCCAGGCTCTGGCTGGGCTTCTCACCGCAACTGTTTTTATCGGAGGTGCTTGCTATTTTGCAGCTAGGGCTCTCCTCATTGGAAAGTGGCTATCGCCCAGAACTAAGATCTAGCCTTTTGAAAAAGCTGCAATAATATCTAATATCTCTCACCTGGGCTATGCACTTGGCGTTGTAACGCGAACGACGACAAAAGTTTGGACTACGACGGTAACGAAGAAAAGAATACCGCCAGTATTGGACAAGAGTGTTTACTAGACGGAGTTTGAAAAGGAATTATGGAAGGAACAGTTTTAGGCGCAATGATTTAGACAAGAATTCGTGGGAGAACATATGTCTTTTACGAACTGCAACGGTTTAGACGGCGAACTTGAGGGTTACGAGATCGGAGTAACTGTCAAACTGAAGTAAATGATCTCGACGAGATATGAGAAACACCATGATATAATATTAAAACCCTTGGATGAAACAGAAGAGTCTGGATGATGTGCTTTTGGAATTAACATATCTCTATCATGTAATCGTCGATCTATCTTGTCTTCCATTCTTTGAGGACCGTCTCTATCAAGTCCCCTCTCAGACCGTCTCTGCATCGCCTTGCCTAGCCTTTCTCATACTGAAAGCCATGTCCACCAACTTGATCATCAACGGGTTCGTCAGCGGAATCTGCCTGTCCCCGATAGCCTGCTTCTTGACCTCGTCCTCGGTCGCCCACACAAAGTCCTGATGCTCCTTGGGATCCAGCTTGACCTCGTGCCACTCTCCAACCTCGACCTCGAACGAAAACTTGCAGAAGAAGCGCTTCCCTGTCCGGTTTGTAAAGACGGCGCCGGGCCGCCCGTCTAGGCCGTCCGGAATGACATGCCGAACGTGTCGGATCTCCAACCCGGCCTCTTCCCACAGCTCGCGAGCGCAGCCGTAGAGCACGCTCGGGTCCTCGTCGTCACACGCGCCACCGGGGACCTCCCATTTGTTGGGCATGCTGTCGTCTGGCGCGCGCTGGAGGAGTAGGATGCGGTCCTCGGCGTCAAAGACGAGGGCGCCAGTGGCGAGCGAGTCCCAGCTCTTTTCGTTGGTCTTGAGCCATTCGCGGTGGTTGACGTTCCACTCGGAGACGGACTCGTCAAATGTGAACTTGAACTCGGGGGGAGTTCTCTCTACTGGTTGTTGTTCTGTCATTGCGTGATGTATGTGAGGGCTCAGAGTTGTAGTGTGGATTGGCTTTGTTGCAGTGAGCTCAGTGCTGCGAAGACAGCCCGAGCGAGTTATTTTGTACCATCTGCGCTAACAGGCTACAGCCAACCCGCGACACACTGCATGGTGTTTCACGTTCTGCCTATTAGGCAGCAAATTCATAGATACTAGGCATTGTTTGGAGTTCAAGCATCCAAGTAGGGTGAATAACCCACGAGGCTTGACCAGGTGACTCATTCACCCGATGGGCAGCATTATAACAATAGGCAAAAGACAAACTTCCAGAACGACCCATAGCTATTTATGTCACTTACTATGGAAGACATATTGATGGTTAACTGGATAGCTATCAAGCGTATTAGCTTAGCTATATATGAACAGCATCATCTTTTGACCTCATCGAGCGTTTCATAAGCGACTTCCAAATTCTACATTTGCGCAAAAACCCCCATGCCGAAAAGTCTGACCGTAAGGGAGATTTATTACAGTTTATTTCTCCAAGTCATTACCTTTTAATGATGTTCTTCTAATATCACACAGGTTATCGTTCTCAAAAATAACGCCTGCTCTCTTCAAGTCCCGCGCCGAAAGATGATAAACCCACGATCCTGGTCACAGCCAAGAGCATCGACGTCTGTAACGCACACGACCAACTAACACCTTGAGCCCTACTACATTAATAGAAAACCCTCGCGACTTTTGTGAAACACGATACGGAAGCTTCCGGTCCAAAGTTGTGCCGACTGGCAGCCACGGGGTGGTGAGCCAGGTTCCAACCTACTTCCGTAAAAGGCAATTCCTCTTACACGGTTTCATCGGCTTGATGCATTGCCTCACAGTTCTCGTCTTCCCACGAGGAGCCGGGAAATATTGACCAGTCCGATACTTCGGTTCTTGGCAAGCAAATATCGTGCACTTCGGTCAAAACAGGAATGTAGAACCAAGAGTTTGGGTATAAAGACAATGCTGCTGCGGCTTATCAATAGCAGCATCACAAAAGTACATAGACCAACATCTTCAGTCTACTCCTCTCTTCTCTTCTCAAGTCAAGGCCACACCATCATAGCAACACTTCAAGAACCATCTCATCATGGCCGTCTCATCCCTCCCCTCAACCATCAAAGCCGTCCACCAACCAGACCCCAGCTCCTCCAACCTCATCCTCACAACAACTCCCTTCCCCATCCTCACCCTCCCAGATACCTACCTCGTCCGCGTCCATGCCGCATCCCCCTGCCTCAACGAGCTCAGCTGGGAGACCAACTATCCGCACCTCTTCGACCCCAACCACGAGCGTGTCCCCTGCACCGAGTGCGCCGGCGTTGTCGTCGCCTCCCTCGACGGCGAAAAGTTCAAGCCCGGCGACGAGGTCTTCTTCCGCGGTGACGGGCGGCCTACGGGTCATCTGCGTGAATACACCATCGTCAAGGGGGCTACCATGGCAATGAAGCCAAAGGCGCTCTCCTGGACGGACGCGGCTGCTACGCCCCTGAGCGCGCTGACCGCATGGCAGGGGCTATTCGAGCACGGCACCTTGAATAAGACTGCCATTGAGGGTGATGTTACTGCCCGAAGACAAAACGCCAAGGTCCGGGTCCTCATCACCGGAGCCGGAGGCGGCGTAGGAAGCTGGGCTGTCCAGCTCGCAGCCGCCGCCGGAGCAGGCTCCATCATCGGCGTCTGTGGACGCTCCAAGATGGAAGAGGTACGTAAGTTCGGCGCAACAGAGATAGTCGACTACAGGGCCCAGCCTGTGGATGCCTGGGCTGGCCAGGATCCCGCAGAGCGCGAAGTTGACCTCGTCCTCGACTGCATAGGCGGAGACACGACCGCCATGTGCTGGAGGGCCATCAAGGAAGGCGGTACGTTCCTCAGCATTGCAGGACAGCCCGAAGCGGCCAAGCCCAAGGATGAGACGAAGAGCGTTGCAAAGGGGGTATGGTTCCTCGTCCAGCCGCGGGGCAGCGACTTGACCGAGATATCAGAACTTGTGAACGCTGGCAAAGTGAGACCGTTGGTTGATAGCGTCTATCCGTTTGACAAGTTTAAAGAGGCTTTCGAGAGAGTTCAGGGTGGTCAGACCAAGGGCAAGGTGGTGATCCAGGTGATAACGTAGATATCGCTGGACACGCAGTAAACTAAAAGAGTTTGCCATTCGTAAATGAAGAATCTATACTCTTGAAAGGTCAATTGAATCGCAAAGTTGTAGACTAACCCTGGGACGAGTGTTTGTTTACCTTGTGCTTGTAACATCTATAGCTCAAAACTTCAACAGGGAACGACAAGTCAGAGCATGGGACGCAGCAGATGATACACACTCCAATTTTGGATTCTAATGGCGTAGAAGACCACAATGAAGAACAAGTACTAAATACACAAGGACTGGCCGACGGTTTGTACATCCAGAGGTCTTCGACACCGACACTGGTCGTCGAGATCTCGTCGAGGAGTGACGGCCAACCCTGTTTTCTCAGAATCCATCGCTTCCCTACATCATCTTGTACAGGTATTCTACCGAGGCCGCAATACACCCTCCTCTGGCAGTTTAGAATAAAATGATAACGCAAATGTTGAAGAGCGATTACAAAATAGTGGCATAGTGTGTCAGCGACGTCGAAAAGCCAAATCGCTGGAGGGAGTGCCCCCGGGCAGAGCCGTTCTACGGCATCCAATCGGTGAGAGCACCAAGCGTTATATATTGCCACGCCGCGTGTGTGATTTCGTGAAAGTGTAAAGGCGAAGCAGCAGAAGGAAAACTTGACCAGAGCAACGCTGTTCGAAAAGTGCTGAGTCCGCAACTTCGACTCGCATTAAACCTCCAACTCCCGGGCGCCAAGCATAAAAAGATAATCCGTGAGCAGGTCGTGTGTGTAAACGTAAAGAATCAAGAATGGCCATGACTTTTGTGTAAGACGTTCAAAAGGTTGGCTAGCACTGCCTCAAGTAAACACCAAAAGGTAAAGTGCCGCAGCCACCTGAACTTTGGCGTAAAATGCTCTGTGCGCGCAACGTGTTATCAGCCGTCATCAAATGCTAAACCGGATTCAGACATGGTGAATCCCATTGCGCCCTGGACCTAGCACATTCAATGTTCTCAGGCAACCCGCGCTTCGCTCTGAGGTATGATGGACCGCTCAGCACGAGCTCGCATGTGATTCGCGTGAGCTTCCAAGCATCGAGCCTTTAGGCGTGTCACAGGCCAGACTGCTGCCTTGTCCAGCATCAGTGCGGTGACGCGGAGGAGTTTCGCGGCATAGCCGTTGTGGCCGTCCATGTTCAAGGTGGCTTCCTGCCCGTTCATGCCATTTGCAATTTCCAGACTCATCTTCATCTCTGCCGAGGACAAGACCTCTTGAACCTTGTCGAGCAGCTTGACGTCCTCTTCTTCCAGAAGCATGATGGCGGGTACCTCACTGAGGTTGACGTGGTCTTGTCCGAGGATTCCTAGGTAACAACCGACACGATCCTGCAATGTAGCGATCCACTCTGCAAGAACCTGAGCACAATCAAAGGCGCACATAGCGGACTGAAGAGGGAGCTCCCGGCTTGTAAAGTCAGCAAAGGTAACACCGAGCTTATCCGACATTGCGAGGGAGTCAGCGGCGTAGAATGCTGCCTTGCGAAGATGTTTCTCCCGCCGCGATGTGGAGCGATTGGCAAGACCGACCGAGCCAGGCTGAGCGACGGGGAGTTTGGCGTTTGTGAGATCCATTGATGACGTCTGAGTCGAAGGCGAGTCCACAACTACGGAGCTGTGCATCGAATTTTCGGAGGGTTCGGTGCTGGCCGACTCAGAGTTACAAGTCGGCGAATGCTCTGCATGCTGAATGATCTCATTCCCACGCGAGAGCTCCTCGGCCATGCCGTCCCAGTCCCGCTGCCAAAACTTTTCTTTTGAACGCGAGAGATTCACATACAGCCGGATGTAAGCCAGATCAAGCAGCGGGATCGAGTCTGCTGAAAGGGGCCCCATGCCGAATGGATTTGGACGCTCAACACTGTGATGGGGATTGCTTGCCCAAGCCGACTGCCACGCCTTGAGGGCAGGCTCAATGTGCCGATGCATCTTCTCGGTTTCCTCGTTGGTCCAGACTTTATTATGATGTCGCTGCCGCGTCTCCCAGATGTAGTTATGAAGTGCATTGATGAGGATTAAGCAGCCAAACGTGCTGGGTCTGAGAGTTGTCGGTGGAGCATCTCTTGCATCCACAGACGGATCGAACACCTGCTGTCCATTGAGCGGAAAGTGATGCTGCTGCCTCTCGTTTGTCCGAAGGAGGTCACCCAAAGCATCGTGGAACGTCATCCGGTTATGGTTTGCGGCGTCTGCTCCACCTCGAGCATGGAAGGTGGCGCTCGACTCGGCTGAGAAGTATTCCTCGTCGCAGGGCAGGTCGAGAAAGATTTCTGAGTTTGTCAACGCAGGAGTGTGGTTGTAGGCGGAAACCAGAAGGCTGGAGAGGATGAACACGGCATATAAGGTTCGCTTGCGCTCTTCCATGGACTTCCAGCGCAGCCACTCGACCTGGTCCGGCTCAGTCTTGGTATTCCAATTTCCGTCGTCAGCCATCTGGATATCATGCCCGTCAGAGGCGTCCGTGCGGTCAGGCCGAAGGAGCTCGGCTGCCTGGGCGAGGCTGACAAGAGCGGCGCAATGTGTAGAGGCGATATCACTGGCAGTCTTGTCGCCGCAATTATGGCCGTAGACAACGTTCAGAAGCATGGCCTGGACAAGCCACACCGGAGTGTGAACTGCACCATCGTGGCCTTGGTCAGTTGGAGTACTGCGTCGGATGTCGGCTTTCCGCACATCGGCCTTTCGACGCTCTTCCAGATAGAAGAAAATGGTCTTTTTGGCCATCTCAAATAGCTCTCGGGACTGGGCATGCTCCATTTCGTAGAGCGCGCCAATAGCAGCCATGGACAGGATCAGGCAACCACTACCACCTACACCGGGGCGATCATTCGAAGGAGACATATCGAACGACAAAGTTGGAAGATGAAGAAAAGGAGAATGAGGGTGGAAGTAGGCAAGGTAGGCACCAACATATCGCTGGAGGTCCTGGGTACTGGGCAAATTGGCTGCTTGAGGACAGGCGGCAGGACCGGCAGACTGGGAGAGAGGCGATTGAGGTGAGCCCTGAGAAGTAAAGGAATATTTACGACCACCAAAGGGCAGGCACTGGGACAGGATGTTCACGATGGCATTCCGGGTGGCATCTGTGATGGTGGTCACGGGCGAGGCGCCGTTGTTGCCACCATGAAGAGATGAAGGCGTCTCCGGACCGGCGTTGAAGCCAAAAGTCTGGTTAATGTTCTGGGTGTTGAGCCCCGGTACGACAGAAGGGCTCAACGAGCTCAGCGAAGGTGGAGGCGTAGAGAAGTAAGGGTCATTGATCTTTTGAGTAGCTGGCTGAGGTGATAACGGGGCTCCATTTAGGAGATCCGGGAAGACTGAACCATTCAGATCCATCGCAAAAGGGTTCGGCATCTGTGGAGGTCCCATCACGGAGGGTTGCCACATGGTACTTGTCCCAGCCGGCGCGGGATGATTCGACCCATCCAACATCACATCGCTAATACCGCTCTGACTCGTCGTGCTGATTGCGGACGGACTAGATCCATCAACCACGTGCTCGTTTGTGTTAAATGACATCTGATGTTCGAAACCAGTCAACCAGTCAAAATTATCGTCGAGAGTTTGACTCGAGGACATCTCATTCATAGGCTGCCCAAAAGGCGAGGCCTGTTCCAAGGCCATCGCCTGCGGCGAGTCGCTGTAGTGAAGAGCGTTTGGGTTTATCGTTGTAGAGCCCCCAAAGAGCATGCCCTCAAAGTCGAACTCGTTGTTGAAGGCGGACATTGGCGGCGCCGTCCTGAGACCGTTAACATAGTCGAGATTACCGAGGGTTCCCGTCTCAAGCTTGGGAATGCCAGCCTGCATGGGGCGATGACCCATGGCAGTAGACATGCCCCCAATGCCACCGAAGAAGTGATCCAGGTTGTGCATTGGCAAGCCGGCGAGACTAGGGTGCCTGCTGTGAGTGTGATGGGTGGGAGGAACACCGCGGGCGACCGAGGCATTGGCGGCGGCCATCATCTGCATGGCAGTGCCATCGACGTGACTGATGGTGTTGGCCCGAGGCCGCATCGTGTTGCTGGCTGCGGCATTTGGAGCGGCGACATTGGGACCCGCGACACTGTTCTTGCGGGCGCGGCTCTGGCCAGGGGCGACACCGGTGGTGGACTCACGACGATTGCGAGGACGGGAGGACGGGGTCGAGGTCTGGTGCAGCTTCTGCTGGTGACGCAGCAGCAGGTCACGGCGGGCAAAGCATCGAGCGCACTCTGGACACTCAAAGGGCTTCTCCTTTGTGTGAGAGCGCTCGTGTCGCTTGAGATGTTCCAATCGAGCAAACGAGCGCTGGCAAGTGCCGCAGACGTGAGGACGGGGCTTGTCCGTCTTTGGGGGAGGAAAATTGGGCGTTTTGGTGTTGACAGTGATAGTCGACGCTGGCAGGGTCAGCATGCAGAATCGGGGCAGAATCGGCGGGCGGTGCGGGTCGAGCTCAGGAACATGAGGGGCAGTGCCGGCCAAGGCGGGATTGCTCACCAGAGTCGTCGGTGGTGGAGGGCGCAGTGCCCACGGCGGCGTTGGACGGAGTGGGATTGGACATTGTGAGAGTAGGACGCGAGACTCTAACGCCTGAGTCGTTAATCACCATGGCAAGCCGTCGAAAGGTTCGGTTGACGAAATGTCGGAAGAGAAGGTGTTTTTCTGCTGTGCTGCTGTTGGGGGCAGACAGGCGATTCGTCGTGGGGCGGGAGATTGAGCGACCGAGGAGCGCGACAGGAATGGCGGGGAGGTTTTGGCGGGCGGCGTGCGCGGGTCGTTCGTTGTTTTGGTGGGGGAGGGAGATAAGAGAGAGAGAAAAGATCAGGACATGAAGAAGACAAAGGCGTGTTCTGTGGCCGACAAGAGCATGCTCTTTAGTGTGCGCACATGAAAAGCTGCAGAATCAAGTGAAGCAATTCAGGTCGTTGTCGAGAACACGCCAGCGAAGCAGCAGCTGCTTGGGGAAGGTGGAAGGGGAGAGAGTAAAAGAGAGAGAGAGAGGTGAGGCAGTTGTAGTGGGAAGGGGAAGGTTGCCGCCGAAAAGGGCCCAGACAAGGATGGCAGAACGCAGGAGCACTGTGTTGGGCACTGTGCGCGATCAAGGCATTTTGGGGGCGTGGCTCCAGCTGCCGTTTCTCTGAGGCGCATCAGATTCCCGCTGTTCGCTCGGAGTTTGGTACATAGCGCTGAGCAATCCCAGCACCCCCAGGTTGGGTAGATTGCTCCCTTGTCTTGGGCTTGCAGGCCCTGGCAAAGTCTGTGTAGGTAGGTTGCGGTAGGGTTGACGCTGTAAGGACTTGTTCACTGCGTAACCTGGCGTATCAAGCCTGAGAACCTGAGGATAGAACAGATCGTGACGACGTCTACCCGTCCATTTTTTGTTCAACTCGTTTCCGGGTTGTCTCTGAGCCTTGCCAGTTGCCTCAGTTCACAAGTGCTCAGTTGCTCGTCAGGCGGTTGAGGCTCAGAGAATTTGTGGACCGGGAGATCTCTCTCAAGTGAGTGCCCTGTGCCCTGCTCCATGCTTAACCCTTCGTGTGTCTCGTGGTGGTGGGATGGACAGGCTTCCATGTTTCTGCCCGGTCTGCGAGCCTGCTTCTTAGCGACTCTTTCAAGCAAAGAGGCCGACCCATCCATTGCTAGAGACTTCTGCCCAAAGACTTCGATCAAGTACCTCCGGAGCGAGCCAGGACCACGACAGGCCCAGAACAAGGCACAACAGGCAGCTTATGTCCGTTCAGGGTACCAAGCGCGGCGAACGCGCATCTGGTACTTCCCGAGGCACGGCCATGGCATGGATGGTTCAACTGACCCCAGCCGTTCTACAGGGGGTTCTGCGATGTCAGATATTACAGGGCCTTTACTCCGTAGAGAGGCTATCATTATCTGGGCCGAGACTGTGGTAAAGAACAGTAGAAGTAACTATCAGTTTGCAGACAATGGGATGCTCCCTCTGTTTATTATCAGCAATTTTGTGCGCGCGACGTATATTTTACTTTCATCATGCAGAGTCAATTGGGCCGGGCGTTTACGTCTGTGGATGCTCGCCGCGCAGCCTCTTTTGCCACGGCACTTTGCTCTACCACGGGTCATTTACAGATGTGAGCTCGACGATGTCCAGTGGAGGCTCTCCGAGTATGCACTGTACGCCGCAAAGGCCGCGGGAAAACTACAAATTCGGCGCCTCAAAAATAGATACCGAGGGGCAATGAATGACGATGGAGTTGCAGCGTCCCGAATGCAGGAGAGCATATCTATGTAACCATGAATTCAATTCACTGCAGGGAGGAACAACATGACAACAATTGCAAACTGCTGCCGTGTCCTAGGACTACGCCTGAGCTTGCTCCGAAGTCTAAGATACGAGAGGCCGAGGTTCAGGTCTGTTAGCTCGGGCTTCTGAGCCGTCTCTGCTAGTAGTCTTTTCCCTTGGGCTCGGACCAAGTGCCAGAGAGACAGCAAACAATTCACCTCAGCCTCCAACTTATCCACGCCCGGTTCCGGACTTGGTCGAGCTGATTTCACCTCACTCTCTGTATCCATATCCTGGCGCTTAATCTCGCTGGAACAGGATGGGCTGGGTTTGGAAACACCAGCGTAGGATTGGTCCAACAGCTAGTCGCTCGCCGGTCTGCAGAGCTCCCGATTGGGAACTCTGGATGGCCAGCTTTCCAGGACATAGATGCCCGCCAGTGCCCACAGACCTGTGTCAAAGACAGGCAATAACATTCAGAAATGGAGCTTCACTGATGTTATTATTATTCACATTCTGCCACTCAGTGATGAGACGCGATCGATTGACGTGCAGCTGCCCGTCCAAGCGCCCGCTGCTCGGTTTGTTGAGGCACTGCGGTAATTACTTTATGTTTCTGCCCTTGTGAGAGATGATGGCATGGTGCCTCTGAAAGGGTCCAGTTCTTGACGCTTGTCACGGCAATACTTAGTCTGCTTTTTTGAGACGATGGAATGAATGGCCAGAGGCTCTGCTCACTTGGTCTTGGCTGCTTTAACCAGATCCTCTCGAGCAAGGCACCAATCATACGAGGGCAGTCGACCCATGCCATGCGTCTTTTTTACTTGATACCTTTTCTTGTTTTATCTTGTTCGCCCGTATGATAAGTCCCGGATTGATTCACGGATAAAATAGCATCAGGTAACTTATTTGGCCGCAATCAGTCGATCAATCCATTCGTCGTAGCCGATTGATGCTTGCAGGGGAGGCTGTTTTGTATTCTCCATCTGATTGCCTCGACTGTCGTACAAAGCGGGTCCCTCCTATCCACGTTAGCGTTAGTCTGGCTTACTGTGCGAGATTTGGTGTCGCTCACGGTTCGGCCAACATGTCCGACATCCATGCTGAGAGAATGTGAATAACTCTTCATTGTTTGTGACGAGACAAGCGCTTGTTGGCTTTCTTCAGGCACGCATGCCAGACTAACAGCTCCAAGGCCGTATTTTTCGTCATGTGCGGATTCACGACAAGGTTGGATTAGCAGATCATTGATCATCAAAAGACTGAGACCCCGAATTTAATTCTCCCTTGCGTGGAACTTGTGGAAGCCCGTTGGAGAAACCCGTCCTTACTTGACCTCCATGTTCTCCATTCCGTCCAGAACATTTGCCACGCCAATTAGGGTCCTTTCCAGAGACAGCATCGCGTTTTCTGTTGCATAGTGAGGACATACTGTAACCCACTGCTGGTCGTTCCAAAAGCCCTCACGATCACCAGGTTTCCTCCCACAACATCCCTTATATTGTGCAGTATTAATAATACCCTGAGCCATGCTGTTCGAGACTTGAACAGGGCCCCAGATTTAATCACTGCGTTAGACTTGACTTGGGTGGTCCGTGGATTTCAGACAAGGGGCCGTGCGCCGACCCTTGATCCTCACTGTCCCTCGTTAGAGCGTGGCATGGGTCCGCACGTTGTTGTGTTGCGTCTCATTCTCACCCTTCCCAGCAAATCAAGGCTGCCACACACTTGCCCTATTCTCTCTCCAAAACTGCCGGGGGGAGCCTCGAACGTCGTGGGAAATGTTCCACCGAATGATGCTGCTACGGGTAAACCACCAACCTGATCCACCTGCACGCAAGTCAAAGGGACCAAAGTCTTGGCTGCAAAGAGCCTCGACGAATCGCTACGTCTGCTCGGGGCTTTACTTGCTAGGGGTGGCGACCAACCTTCAAGCGGCGACGCTTCAGTCTTCAGAGTCCCCACGTTGTTACGACCAGCCCGGCTGTTCTCATCCTGGGGGATGAGGCTACTTTGATTCGATCTTGCTAGCGCCAGCTTCAGGCTCGCTCTGCCTGGCGAATTCGCTCTCGAATCGCGCCCGCTGCCGTCGACGGTCTCAGACTATCCGACTCCTGCCTGTAAGCGACGCTCACCGCCAGATTGACAGACGAAAACGATGGGCATCAGTGCCCGCCGCGGCCGAGAGACACCGGCGCTCCGTCACTTGCTTGCCCTGAGACGGGCTGGAACCAATATTGCATGGCTTTCATGCGAGCGCGAATAGGGTCTCAGTGGTAGAGGGCCCTGATCCTTGTCCGACGCACCATGGGCCTTGTCGCTGCTGCAGTCACAGGACCTCATTGCCACGCCGAAACGCGAGGAATGTGTGGCCTCTGCGCTCAACGATATGGCACATCATCCCCAGGCGCCGGATGAATTACATGCCCGGCTGCATGGCGCTCACTTGAAGCTCTGCTCCAATTGACATTGACCGGCTGGTTCACCGAGGATCCAGGAACATGGCCAACCTCGACGGGACATGTATGTCCATCACCAGCTAGACGAACCTTTTGCACACTCATATGCACTGAGTCAGCCTCTGGTAGGTAATGCATTCATCAGTCTGGTCGAACTCTGCCGCGTCGCATTTGACACCTTTATACGGAGTACTAGGACTCTGTTTATCCATTGGACGCTTCTTCTTTTGGCTGACCACAACCATGTCACCCTCAACGGTCACTTTTTGATGACAAGACAATTCGACGTCATTCACGCCATCGTTCGTTTCAATCCTCCAACTTGCCGTCCAGCGTCCTCACAATCATGGTTAGCAGAGTGATCCCTGCGCCTAACCTAAGTTTATCCGCTGCACAGCCCCCGAGTGGTAGGGTAGGCTGTGATCCTGGATACCCATCTGCACGAACGCAGCCTGATGCTTCGATGCCTTCGTCACAGTGGATCCACCGAGTTTCCGTCCCACATCACTGCTAAGGGGTCAATGCTTTTCTTCATGTCTCAACTTCTTTGGATATGGGGCAACGTTTCTCTGAAGCGACATCGGGTAGAGATATCGAGTGGGTTATACTCCACCGTCTTACAGAACAAGCCAAGAACATCTTACCAACTGGAGCAGACAACCAACCGTACAAGCATTTACGTCGGGAGACAAGCAAGGAAACCAGAACTTGAACTCTCGGAAGATGACAACGGCAAGTGTCTCGATTCTTATTACAATGGCCTTGTTCGTTTTGGCCCTGCTAAATGAGCCCGGCATCGGACCCTGAAGCAGAACTCCCAAGTGACATTTCTCCAAGTTCCCCAACCACCAACGACGAACCCCTTCACTAGTAAACCTGGCTTCACAATCAGCCCTAGCATGGCAAGCATCGTCCCCGAATTTCGTGTTGGAGATCAACTCCCATCATGTGTCGTCACTGTACATACAGGGTGGCCACAGACCTCCCTTCATTGCTTACAAAATCCTTGAACCCTGGGATCTCAGCTCCCGAAAGAGGTATATCTCCATGGAAGAGCGCAGGGTCACAAGAGGTCAGGTGGACTATGGCCTGCAGTTGAAGCTCCTGCATCTGCAACCACGCATCCGCGTCGGGTATGCTTGATGGTTTGGACAAGCCACAGGTTCGGAGCCGTGAATTACCAAATGAGCGATGTCGCTCTGTTATCACGTTCATGTCTACACAGCATTGGATCATCATGACGAACTCTCACCCTGAGTACGGCATGACCACTGGGTTCTTCTTCAACGCTTTGTGTCAGTCAATACCCACCTCTCGCGGCCCCGTGTTATCCATTGCTTTGTGGGATTCATTGAAACCTAAGGAGACCGGGAGTCTGTGCTTATGCCTGTGAGACCAACCTCTGGGATTGATCAGCGAATCCACGAGCCAAAACGTTCTTCCACGTTTTCCTCCCTCCCTCCCTTACGCCCTCAATCCTTTGCTTCGTCCAATCCCTGCACGCCACTTGCTGTCGACAGTGGATGTCTTCCAGTCGGATATTTGGGCATGGGGCGCCCTCAAGCTTGCGGTTTCACACAGTACGAGGAGCATGTTGGTGCCATCTGTGCTTTTGGCTACCCCAAATCCGTCTAGCGAGCCCGACCTGAATTCCCCCAGACTCTCCATTGACCAAGCAGTGATTCTGGGGCCCACCCCGGTCTGGGGAAAGTCATTGTGATGGCAGGGCCCCTGGCCCCAGAGTTGATGGCGCACACACCAGCACACCCACCCATCCCTGACTTCCCCAGATTTTGGTCTTTGAGGCGCCCGTTGACAGGAACTGGAGATAGGCCTCGCAAGCCCGAGGAAGATCTACTGTTACGTAGTAGATGAAGAAGACGCTCGTGCTGACCCTGACACGACTCGCTCGCCACTCTCACGAGGATCTAGGACGCGGCGCCTCGATCAGCGCGCTCGAAACAACGCCCTCTCGGATGCGACAGTACTCCGAGACTCCCGTGGCTCGTCCCTGAAATTGCAAAGAAGCTTCGCGGCTACAAACGGTAAGCTTAAGGGTGCATGTTCGTGCAAAATTCTCATTGGCGGTAGTATCTAAGCCTCGGAGTTGTGACGTCCCCTTTCGATCACGGGTCTTGAAGAAGAGTGTGCCGACCCCTTGAGAGGATTCTCTTGAGCATCAATCAGAGCTTACGCACAGCCTTTATCTGCAGTTTACATATTGCCGAGGATGAGGCTCCCCCAGAGCTCCATCTCGGGACAATCTCAGGATGATCTCTTGAAGCTAACCTAGTCACCTAGTGTTGATCGAGGTTTAGTCTACCCCTATCTGGCTAACATAATAAGCGTCGGTTGCAGTCCCGGCAAATCTTTTTGAGACTCTCCCAAAAGGACCAGTTCACGGATGCCATGCAAAGAATGGCAGCGTACTTGTATAAAAGAGCCCCTGGGCTAGACCAATACCAACGAGTCTAGGCCATCAACAGGCTCCTAGATTCGACGGGAATTGGATATCAGGCGAGCGATATTGGATACGTGCCGCGCGGACGGCATCTTGCGTAATCCTGGAGGGCTGGGATGTCCTTGGGAAATGCGCTGGTGAGTAAGCCATTTCGTTTCATGACTTGCTTCACTTTATCGCAACGACAAATCAGATTGAGGAACATGGAACGAGATATCAACTGATAGAGTACTACTGTACGTATTACAAAGTCGCCATGAAGGAGAACAGGGGCTGCCACACACACGCGCGCGGTTTTTGAGTTTGGCCACGAACGGCGAGCCTTGTGGCGCTCCCTTTACGTCGCACTAGGATACTTCGTTAGTGATGGTCCCTGTCTGTCTGTATGAGTTATTTACGAGATGATGGATTGGCGTGGGAGAGTATTACTGAGACTTGCCTACGATCAATCGATTCAAGACTACCTAATCTTGACAAATGAACCACTAACTAGCGGCGCAGGTGTTCCGAAGTGCGGAAGACGTTCCGGAGTGGCTAGAACCGGCCGTTGAGACCATATTCGGGCGTGACCCTCGGGCGCTCGGTCTACCGCCAAACATCCGTCCATCCTTCCATTGTGGCGAATCCGAATTGCACGGTTAATCACCGGAGGCATGATATTCAAGGCTGTCCAACTTACCTCTTACTTTGCAGCAAGCAGGGCGCAGGGCAGGGGAGTTTCGGGCATGTCTCCCTGTTGGATACTTATAGACTCCACTGCAGAACATCGCATCAAGCCTCATTTCGGTCCAATTGACGAGACTGTTCAGTGGCAAAGTGGCGCTTGACTTGTTGTCTCGAAAACTTGGTTTCAAGAGGCATAACTCGGACAAATTCCTGAGGATGCGACACTGTGCCGTCATGCCCAGGAGATCTGCGCTGAGGTGATCAGCAGGGTCCTGTCGACTTTGGGCAAATCATCAGCAAACCCGCGTGGATTTCCTGTGGGTGGATTTCCTTTTTACTCGCAAACTTTGGGGCAACTGTGGCATGACAGTTCACCTACAGAATGCATCGTGGTGGGAAATGTCGTACGGGAACGCCTTACGACGAGATCTGATTCTCTCTGCTGACTGGCCACGGCAAGATCTGCAACGTGGTTGGCATACGAGAGGCGTCTTTGTTGGGCCGTGGCAGTCGATGTTTTCCTGCGTGAAGATAACAGCCGCATTTCATGCTTACACCGGCCCGTCGGGACTTGATTCACGATTGGTAGCCGTCGCGATAATCGCTCAATCTAGGTAAGACGATCAGAGCCCACCCGTTGCGTTGCTTGAATCCCAGACTCGAGTCGTCGGCTGGGATGAGAGGACCGCCAGAATCCGCAGCGCTGCGTTAGTGAAGCCCTCGGTGTACGCGCACTGGTGGAGCTGGAAGGCAACAGGGCTTCTAGAATGGAGTAGACGAGCCCGTGACTCACACTTTGGCCTATGATCGGACTTGATATCTGACCTTTCCTACGTAGTAGGTTGACCTTCACCGTTAGGGAGGTCTCGGGCTCCAATCGCCGTGGGGGTACCGACTCGAGCTCTGATTAACGAAGTCGAGAACAAAGCTAAGCCGTGTCTCTATCGTCAGGAGAATTGACACATGCACCGTTGTACACTGTCAATGGACGGCTCAATCGTCGAATTAAGCGCCAGTTACTACAATACTCGAGCTATAGTGGGGATTGGGAAGCCCGTTACCACCCCTCCAGTTCGACGGCTGTCTCGAAAACAATTGATGAGTCTATTTGGAACTTTAACTTGGGCTCCCAGCGACTTTTGAATCAAGCCCTTGTTTCTTTCTCTCACGACGGTGAAGACGAATTAACCCTAGCAGCTTAGTCATGATAGACAAGAAAATATCCAGCCTTGTCCCTCGTATACGAGGACAGCCATGTGCTGCTCGCCCATTGGTGAGAGACTAGCATACGTCATAGGCCCGGGCCTTCCAAGGCCAAGATGGTGGAAAACCAGGCTTGTCAACAAAGAGGTCGAGTACTTTGTCAAGACGGTCTGCTCCTTTGACTTTTGTTTTGCTTAAGATACTTTTGAGAATCTAAACTGAGCTATTCTGATTTGTTGGGCGTTCTCTTTACCGCCACAAAGTAGATCGATCTTCACTTACACGACGGGTACCACCACAACAGCTCCAATTGTACCACTCACCTCGTCATCATGAAGGCCTTCCTACCTCTTCTATCTCTTCTCTCCAGCTCCGTTCTCGCAGCCGATGAAGTCGTTACAGTCACTGCACCGGTAGCAATTCCCTCCAATGAGCCTGAATGGAAGGAGAGCAAGACCTTCACATCCGTCATCCTCAACAGCACAAATTTCTACCGCGAGGAGCACAACGCCAGCACCCTGACGTGGAACAAGACGCTCGAGAAGTTCGCCTCGGACTATCTCAAGGACAATGATGACTGCGAGTTTGAGCACTCTGGCGGTCCCTACGGCGAGAACCTCGCGATTGGCTACCTCAACGTCACGTCGAGCGTCGAGGCCTGGGGCGACGAGCGCGACAAGTACGACTTTGACGACGCAGAGTTTGACGAGGAGACGGGCCACTTCACGCAGATGGTCTGGAAGGACACGACTGATGTGGGCTGCGGCAAGAAGCTGTGCGGCGAGAAGGGGTGGTATCTTGTCTGCGAGTACTGGCCGCGAGGCAATGTCGAGGGGCAGTTCAAGGACCAGGTCTTGAAGGAGGAGGGTGCGGCTATGAGGCAGACGCCTGGTGTTGGGCTGGCCTTGGTCATGGTCTTTGGATATCTTGTGCTTTGGGTGTGAGAACATGGTGTTGAGTTGGAGTTTAGGATGATGGGTGGGCTTGGCTTGGCTCATGCCGGACATGAGTGCATATATACTGTTATGATACCTCTGCATATATTTGAGTAGAATTTTGTCTATGAACATATGAATTGATGCATATATAAACCCTTCAAGTCTGATGATCTCTATCGTTCGCCGTCCGTGTGTTGTTATAGGCAAGCCTTCGGTCCCCGACTCTTCAAGTGGTCTTCGGAGGCCATAAATGTGATGGCTCAATCTGTGAACGTAGTTTGAGAACGTATCTCCTGATACATTCTTTTGGACGTAACTATCAGCGGTGGAAACTGAGCGCATCCTTTGATGTTGCAGACAACTTGGAGGTATATGTCGAAGAATACTGTTCCCTACACAAGCCTATAATTTTACCATGTATGATTATGCACTATAATCTGTGGGAATGGCTCTTCGAGAGTAAGATGCTCACGCTGGATAGAGTGACGAATCTCTGCCGGAAGTTTGAAGAAGGGGGAGTTCATGTTCATCTGAAGATGCATAGCGGCGGTTGCTTTTCTTCACATATCTTGGTGTTGTAGATGTAAGTCAAGAAAAGAAATACAAGGCTGTGAGGGAGAAAAGACGTTCAAGTATGTGTTTGGCGTGATTCACTTCAGATCAGCAAGATGATTCTGCCTAATATCCATGTTTAATGGAGTTTGTTAAATGTTTGCTCTAGTGACGAAGGATGTCCAGGCCACAATGTTTGGCCACAACCATCTAGTATACTTAAAATGAGCCTGATGAAGAAAAGAAAGACTCGCTTATCAGGTATCTGAATTGCCAAACAGACTGCATTTTCATGAGACACACAAAGTGGCTGCTCGGTCCAAGAATGTGCTGACTGCCTGCGATTTGGTTTAGGAGTCGAGTGCCGTCGATAGGTTTAAAGTAAACTTCAAATACTGTCTGACTGCTGAAGAAGCACTTGAAAGGCCTTGGGAGATCTACTGGAGTGTCATGATAAGGCTTCTGGGACTATGATGGGAGATCGGCTCGTCGTGAACCAAAGTGACGGGGGATAATGGCCACTTGACGATGGTCTGGGAATCTGACGTGGTAACTTCATGAATGTATTGCGTCGCAAAGAGATACTCTCCTGAAAATTAGTTGATTTAATTTACCTAAGAATGGGACTATAAACGAGCGGTGACAATTCCTCGATAACCCAATCTCTCATCCTTGCGAAAGGCAATCCTACCTGTGCATCCCTAACCAACTTATTAATTGAAGCCAGAAACCAGTAAATTCAGACGCGTGTTACTTTCGGGGTCTGAAAGAATATAAAGCCGTCCGCTCAATTTCCGAAAGGATGAGAATGACTCACAAGTGAATGTACTGACTGAAAGCTGCTGCCACCAGCGGATCTTTCGCACTTTCATAGAGACACAGCTCGGAGAACCATCGGCCAATAACCGGAAAGATTGGCTTTTCGAATGGAGATCGGATCTAGTTGTGTCAACATCTGGGATACTGGGACGTATTGAATGCTGTGTACCTCCAAGTCTGTTTTCTGTTCGATAAACAGGACGCAAAGTCCAATCCACCGCGGCATACGCGAGAATCTGACACAGTAGGGATCGTAGAGGACATCGGACCTTATGATCGGAATGTAGACCGCAATGGTGGTTGCCACCTGTTCCGCTTCGAGTACCATTCTTTTACAAGTGAGCATCAGATCGGGAACCCGTTGCCTAGAAGCAAAAGGGCTGATAAAGACTTGGACGAGGCCTGAATAATGACAGAAGAAGGCGATCAGATAACGCCTGAGGATCTCATGACGAATCTCTGCTGGTATGTGGAAGAAGGGAGAACTGGTTTGGGGATGCATAGCCTCTAGTTTGTGATGGGCAAGGCGATAGAGATGGGATGATATAGAGAAAGAATTGTAGTAGTTAGATGCGAGAAGAGAAAAAGGTCCAGGGACACTACGAAAGTTCACATTTATAGGTAGACGTGTGTAGGAAGTGAATGTACTTTAGCGTGAAGGGCTGGCAAAGATGCATTCACTCAGTCATTCAAGCAGTTGACGTTAAACTCTGCCCAAGATCGGATACTTGCGTTTCTTTATTTATCGGGCATACAGCTTAGTTAGAAGCTAGGGAGATATGAATGCTCTTTCACTTAATGTCGGACTATATGGCAGGATTGGTCCAAGTACTTGGCCAAACGAAGCCATCCTAAACACCAAATCAACAGCTTCTGAAACATAGAGATACCAAACAAACAATTCCGTAGGTACGTTATCTGTGCAGCAAGTATTGCCGATGTCCTTCTGTCTCGGGGCTCACCAACCCTGGAGTAAGGCTGGGCCTTTGTATTGTTATCCATCGCGAGTAACACTTCTGTCTATGTAAAAATACCCTGGTATCATCCAATGGAAGTTTCTAGTTGGAGCAGGCCGTGCAATCAAGCCATCTAGGGAAAGCTTTAAAGAACGATCCATGCTGTCAGTAAGAAGCAGGACTTCTCACACAGGGCTCGACAGCTAGAAGCAGCATACTTTTTGACATGATGCTCGTACTTTGTCTCAGACAAAAATCGCATGAGATGCATTGTTTCCGTACAATATTTCTTTGTGCGAGAATCACAGTAAGTCTTTTGAGCCGTAGGTAGTAGGGAAAGCTGAAGTTGGAGGTGAATGCCTGGTGCTTGTGTTGATCTTCGGCTCAAGGTTTTTCCGACCCCGCCGAGATTTTGGGTTGGCGATTCAAAGCTCCCACTTTGATCTTGCGACAGCAGAATCGCGGTGATCGAACAGTTCGACTTTAATCCACGCCCACGTTATCCCGAGACCCGGCCCGACAACGCTTTCCCCAGAATCTCGATCTTTGCGCCTTTCCATACAAAATGACTGGTCGTGGTGGTGGCGGCGGTCGCCGAGTTCTTCTCCCTCCCATGTGAGTATCGAGCTTCCCCGTGCGACACCGCGACGCGAAAGCTCGCTTGTTTGCCGCCCACAGACCCTTTGCTAATGTGATATAGTAACTGCATCTTCAAGCTGCTTCAATCAGTGAGTCTCTCTTCGAGTACGGCTATACGCGCATGTTGGCGACCGAGCGATCGTTTATGGATGGGGGTTGTTGAAAAACGGTGACCGACGGGCTTCGAGAACACTATGATACCGACGACTTTTACAAAATGGGGGTGTGCGAGACTAAGCTTGGCCAATAATCAGCGGGGTTGGAAACCTTTGCAAGTTATGCGATAATGCTGGTCTTTGACTCCTTGCTGTGTCTGTCAGTTGGGTCCATTGGTATCCTTCCGGTGTGACTATTGATAGCCTTAGCCGAACGTGTCTGGCATCAGGCTACTATGATTGTCACGCGTGTGCTTGAGAGGATCTTGGTGGTGTTCTCGAAGCCTTTTATCGGTCGCAGAACCTGCAGGACCAAGTTTTAATGGATGATTGCTGACCGGCTATAGCACGCTACCGTCAGTGTCTGGCTGTACGAGCAGCTCGCTATCCGTATCGAGGGAAAGATCAGGGTCAGTTCTTATCAAACCATGCTGGCTGATAACTCCTACTAATTCTTTTTCAGGGCTTTGACGAGTTCATGAACCTGGTTATCGACGATGCCGTCGAGGTTAAGCAAATCACCAAGACCAACGACAAGGAGTCTCGGAGACCTCTGGGTACGAATTAGATCTACTCCTGAAAAGCTACTTGGCTGACTTTTACCCTAGGCCAAATTCTGTTGAAGGGAGATAACGTGTCATTAATCCAAAGCTTGTCTGGTTGAGCGACATGGTAACGAGATGTGGGCATGTGGTCCTGGGATACCTTTGAACTTGAAGCCTCTGGGGGGGGAATAATACCAAGCCGCCTAGCCAACTGATGGCTGATGAGGCACTGGCCATTGGCACACTCCAACACGACCGTCGAGCACGAAATCCATCACCGCAGATAGCTGAAGAAGGCGGATAACGAGGACTTGACTTGGCTGCAGAGCTCAGTCAGTGTCTCGTTTGAAGAGACCCTCGTGCACGAATAAATCTACTTTTGCCATAACGATCTCTTTCCAGGCTTGATTCGCGTGCTTTGATGTTTGTCTTCGTCTCATCAACTTTAGCATTCCCAAAGCTGTCCTTAACCAACGCAAAGCCATAGATTCAGGTAGACCCACCTCACAGCAGACGAGTGAAGAGAAACAAAGTGAGGAACAACTTCAGGACTCGGGCTTCAAGACAAGCGGGTGCAGATTGGTCATAGCGAGTTTGGAAGAGTTACCTGGTCGGGCATTCCGGCATCCCGGCGGTTGCAAGCGGACACACTTGACGGCGAACGAGCCCTCATACCAAGTACAGCTGGAGAACGCCGCGATATACCAGACGTAAGAATCTAGACCAGATAAGTTTACAACCAAAAGCGTCCTTGTGGCTGAGAACAGGCTGGATTAGCTCAGCACTCTCATTAGTTCGCTCTGATGGTCTTGTTAGAAAGCAGCGCAGGCTAAACAACAACCTGAACATGGCAAGTAGAAGCAGCGCTAATGGACCTGTGGTTGCTAAAGAATCTTCAAGAGGGTGGTAGGGTATTGCTCTCAACAAGTCGAGAGCAATGAAACGCAGAGGTCGTCTCATCCAGCGCCTTGCAGAAGCCACATTCCTTCTAGATGGATAGCCCTGTGTTCCGTAAGTTACCGCCTCAAACCAGAAGTTACCGCCTCAAACTAGAAGTCGCCCGCCCCCACGGGGTTGCCGATTGTTAGCTATGAGACATTTCAAACCGCTCAGCTCATTGTCCCGGAAGACATGCTACACAGAGAAGAAAGATGCACGAATTCTAGATGGACCTTTGATGAGGGACAAAAGAGACGACAAATGAGAGGCTGTCATGCAATAACCCTCCTTTATCGATCCATTCGTTGGCTTTGAGGATGGCGCAGGGCTTCCCCGCGCCGGCGTTGAGGCTTGTCGCACCACATGAAGCCAATGGGAGGAAAGATGGGAGAAGGCGTGCCGGGCGGTTTCAAGTCACATGTCGCGGAAGCCCTGTCGAGAGACACGAAGAGGGTGGTTAACCCTTGTTGCAGCGTGGTTTTGGAGGTTCACCGACGAGAGACTAGGGCCGAGGACCCCGAGGATGGAGCCTGGTCCTTGTTCGAGAACCGCCTCATTTGTCTCGGGCGTCCAAGGAGCTGTCAAGAAGGGGAGGGGAGGGGAGGTGTTGTGTCCTTGGATGGCTGTCGGCTTTCAGGCAGTCAAATGCCAAGACTTTGTAATAGATATCTGGGCATGCTAAAGTACTCGGGATATCTCAATTAAGAGAGATGCCGCAGTGAAAACACCGTGCCAACTTTTGAGGGAGGACTAATGCAGACATGCAGAATGGATTGTCTAGAGATCCTCAATCGGCAATGGTATTGCAGTGTTGATTGAAGACCTGTCCGTTCCCTGCGTCGCTTCTTTGCCATACGTACGTTCCATTGACGCAGACAACCCCCCGTTGGCAGCCTGACGAGCTCATGATAAGCTCAATGATGCTACTCCCCGCCGTTGGGTTGCATTTTCTAGCTCAATCATTCGACTCGGGATAGAGAATACCAACGACAAAGTACCATGGAGGGCTTCATCTCGGAACGATACCACTGGCCGCGACAAAGGGCGGGTAGTCCAGAATATCCACCCGTTCGGTCACGATGGGGGGAGAGCCTCATTCTAGAACGCATGTGGCAATTGCGTTTCCACTCGATCTCCTTGTCGCGTCTTGAGATGTTATGAATCTAGACCCAGCCTCTTTTATGGTGGCCGGATTTCAATGTCGCCATTGTTCAGCTGATAGAGATAGAGGAAACCCCTTGATGACGACTAACTTGAAGCTTAAGCTGGAGGACTAATGATTTCGGTAGCCATTGCCCCCCCTCCCTGCATCCAATGTGACGCTGTTGATATTCGTCCGGACGTCGACCAGGCTGTCGGCAACTGGTGAGGTTAGGCCCCTCCGTTCACTGATTTGAAGTCTCTTTGACTTGTTGGTCCGCATCGCGAAATGCGTCTCAGTCGTAAGCAAACATTTCTCCATCGTATGACACATCACAACAAGGAGATATCGTGATCGACGTACATAGGGTCCAGGAACATATGGAAGCACCTGCACCCCGGATTTTCCCCGCATCCGAGGTGGGGAGTGGATCAGGGGGTGGCCAGCCTCCGAAGAGTCTCTCATCATGGCTTGTTACGGGGAGCTGCGCGGCGTCAATATTATCTGCGGGGGAGGTCAAAGCACTTGGGACGAAGCTTGTATGACTCGCCATGTGTATTGTCGGGTTGTTTTAATGGTTGTGGTCAGGTGGGTGCTGTTGTCTAGAACCAAGCATACAGAGACCGGTGGGTTGAAGTCACCCATGCTCGCCAAGATGAAAGAAGCAAGAAAGAGTGGCGAATGGTTCGTGGAACTCTAGCTCTGCCTGCCATGAGAAAGACAAGGATACTCCGATTGTCATAAAATGGGAGCCCTGGAATTGACAAGATCCCCCGCCCAACCTAGCTTCTATCTCGTTGAGTTCCTAGTGGACCTTTGATCAAAAACACTAGGAGCGAAAAGGGACAGACGATCCAGCCATTTCCATCTAGGAATGCATATAGGTTTCAAAGACACAAGAACTTGGTTGAACCCTTTTCAATACCTTAGTCTCTAGTTTGAACTCGAGAGCGGTGTATATAATCGAGTTGAATACTTTTAATAAACTTGACTGTGCTGGAGCAGTCCACTCAAACTGGAGTTGACGCTGCTGATCCGGCACCGATCAAGATAGCCGATTAACGTTGCCAGCTAGCTGTCTATTGTTAGTCTAATCACTTGTACTCGGAAGAATTATTAACTGAGGCTAAGAACAAGCTTAGGTGTTGAGGCCCACAGATCCCCAGGGCTCAAAGCTGGTTATTCGAGTCCACTTGTGATTGTACAGCAACATAGGATGCTTGTGCGTAGTCAGTGGAGCACGCACGCTAATCGAGGGTCTAATATTCTCGACGGAAAGCGACGGCTGAGAAAACATAGGTTCAAGTATGGTTCCTGGGCCAAGCCTAGGCCCCGAGATCGTTGATACTACGTGGGTAGTATAACATCCATCCTGGTTACAAGATTGGCGATACTTGAGTCCGCAAGGAACAGGTGGGATATGGACCCCTGACTGCTCGCCCGTGCCTAGGACCTTCGACGAAGTGGGTCATAATGTGCTGCTAAACTGCTGGGACATGTCTCAACTGAGGAGATACTCGGACCTGACATACGAATATATCGCTGAAAAGACGCAGGGGCATAAGACTGCCGGAGATGGCGGTGCTGCAGGTTGCTGCAGGAGAGAAGTCGAGGCAATAATGGCAGGGTTGCTGCGAAAGAATTTAATAATGCTGCATCCTTGTTGGCGGGGCTCATCGAATGTTTTAGGAGAACTGGAGGTCAAGGTTTGGTAAGCGGACACACGATTGGCTGTGGAAGAGCACGCGACTGGAACTATTTTCAGCTTTGAGGTGAGAATTTCAGGGACCTTCACCAAAGCCTCCATTCCAGGTTGTCAATTGAGCGCCTAGATTGCCGGCCTAGGTAGTTTCAAGGGTTGATGCTCTCTTCTGTTTCCTCCCTGTCTTCTCGCCCTGTTTGAGAGCTTGTCCTTCTGCTCGCACAACTAGGGGTCATTTCCTTTCCCGGCCGTAACGTTTTCTCGTGTGTGTCATGGTAAACCCGTCTCGAGTTCTCGACCCCCTCTTTTTCTGTTCCGGCTGCATCCATTCTCGCCCCGGCGGGCTTGGCTGCTTGGCTACTGAGACGCGGAACAGCAGCTAGGGCCTGATGAGGAATGAATCATCAGGAAGATCCCTCAGCCGGAACCTTCTAAGCATCGGGTTCGCGGCTGTTGGGTTTAGAGGACGGCTTCTCGCCCGTGGGCACCGGCGTAAGACGGCATAAAGGTTGCCCACCTTTACCTACCTAGGTTGGCTACTACAAGCTAGGTAAAGTAGCTACCTAGGTAGGTACCTAGCTTCTTAGACTGGCGATTCTCTACCAACCCCTAGGTCGGACAACCCAACATGACAAGTCGCGATAGAACCCGATCAAGGACTGAAAACGACACGGCACTTGACTAAACATTACACGCAGCGATCGGACCTCTTAGAGACACAAGGGTCAAGGTTCCTAGGGAAGATCAGGTCAAGGATTGGCGATGAGACACGCCATTTGCTGGCTGGATGCTCGCCGTGACTCGCCGAGGCTGACACTCTAGCGGGGTGCGGGGGAAGTGAAAAGCGGGCGGGGCACACAGGCTAACCCCAGAAGGTCAAGTCGAGGGAACCGGGGTGTGCCAGCACGTACCTGGTAGGCTCTGAAAGACGCTGCTGGGCAGGTGCCTGCCCACTGTACTAAGTAGACGGAGGCGGGGGGCTTGGTGCACGGCAAATCTCATCTCGGGCCCCTTCCCAGGCTCCTTTCTAATCCCATCAGTCCCGTCTCCATCTTCTCAACATCATCCACATCCACCTTCAAACTACTTTCGCTTGATCTTACCGCTGTCTCCGCCTGCCGCCCTCGATCCTTTTCAGGACATATCGCCGTCGTTGTGCCCTCGACGCGACACTGCCGCTGCCAGAGATTCTCGACCTCGATCCTCTCCCGCCCCGGTCGCCCGCCGCGAGGATGAGACGCCAGAACCGGTCTTGCGATCAGTGCCGCAAGGCCAAGCGGGCCTGCGACGCGCCCTCGCTCTGGGATATTCAGCGAAACAACGAGAGGCTTCGCACCGGCCCCGAAGCTGCCAATGGAGTCTCTCTCGCCGAGGAACATCTCGGTGAGTTCTCTCTTGAGTCCCTCGAGTTCCTCTCCTCACGTCTTTTCCCGGACAGACGAGGCTAACCGAGGGTCCAATAAAACCTCTCAGACGAGATTGATTCTCGAGCACTTCGATGTTCATATTGCCTTCGCACCCGAAAACAATGCACATTCCACTGGGTTCGTGCCCAACTGCAGACGGGTCCTACCAACAGCGCCCCCGAGGTCGCTGCACAACCTCAGAATGGAGCCACTGCTCGTCGCGTTCCCGATCAATCGCGCACAAAGGCCAAGCGTCAGCGCCCGCGACCTCAACAACCCGGACCCTCTCCCTCTCAGGCTCCTCTGCCTGCACATGGCCTTGATGCCAATGCCAGTGCCTTGCTAGATATGTTACAGGCGCCTCCGACAACACACGACCTGACTTGCTGGGGACCAATCGACACGAACTTTCCAACCTTTTCCGGCTTTCCCAACACCACATTCGACACCATGCCCGTCAACAGTGTCTTCGACCCGACTGCTTTCGATGCGAGCCTTCACAACACCGTTCTCAACAGCCTTGAGCCACACTCGACGCCTGCGCACCATTCGATGGATATGACGCCACCTACAGAGCTCACGAGCCAGGCCCTACATGCCCGACAACGAGCTACCAACGAGGATGAAAATGGCGAAAACGGGTGGCCGTTCTTCCAAACCCAGTCCGTCGGCAGCGATGTTCCCTTTCGGTCGTCCCCTTCAGTCTCTAACTCCTACGAAAGCGATATTTCCTCTCGCTCCCTCAGTGTGCGCCATTACCCGGAGAGCGTGGCGCGGAGCTACGGCACTTCTATCTCACCCTTTTCTGTAACACACAACATGATGACCAAGACGAACAACAACTTGATCTCGGACAATTTGATGCGTATATATCACGACGTTTTGGAACACGCTTTGTCCTGCTGGTTGTCGGAAGAAACATGTCCTTATAAGCCAAGCACTATTACGAGGCCATCAAACAACGGCGTTAGCTGGCTAGCGTCTCACTTTGAGGGCCTCAGTGTCGGTCAGCCGAAGCAACAAGACAACAGGATTTACCGCCGTGTTCTTCAGCTTGACAAGCAAGCCCAAGCCACGAAGCTTATACGTCTAAACAAATCGGAAGATCGAGCCGCCTCCAAGGCATTGCACTTGGCAATCATGGCATTTGCCACGCAGTGGGCACAAGGTAGCCAACGTGAGCGAGACAGGTTCCCACAAAGTCTGTCGCAGCTTGACAGCATGAGGTCGGAGTTTGATGAGCTTAACGAGGATTTTGATCGAACACTTCAGCGGACCTTTTGGGCACAGGCAAAACGTGCTCTTCAGGACTGCTCCGACATGGAATGTTTCCGCGTGGTTTGCGCGGACTTGATCATGGGCTTGGCGCAAAAGCCCATGGACGAGGAAGATCTCAACGATAGGACGTACAGCATGAGCAACTTTGGTGGTGATAGTCCAATTGCCACTGGCGAAAACTCCATCGCTTCCCAATTGAGCGAGATCATTGCTCAAGAAGGCCCACCCGTATTCATGGAACGAGCTGCACGAAAAATGCATGCCCTCAAGTTCCAATATGAGGCGCGAGAGACTGGAGTTCTCGATGCACACAAGAACCCCCTTGGCCTGGAAAAGGCCACTTCGGTCGAGTCCTTGAGCGAGGAAGACAGGGGCACCATCGGGCTTGTCTACTGGATGACAGTCATGTTTGATACTGTCTCATCTTCCATGAACGGCCGCCCTGTGGTTGTGTCCGACGAGGAGTGTCACCACGATCCGACTTACCCGGACCATCCAGAGCACGAGTCTTACGCTATCGAGTACCGACCGCAGGACGCTAGATGGTGGGCAGAGCTGTTCGTCCGCGACAACAAAGAGGGAGTTCTTCGCTGGCCCTGCACATATGACGCTGCCTCCAAAGGTGTCGTTACAGCAGCTCCTATCAAGGTTATACTATTCCGTCACGTCTCTTACCTCCAGAACACCGTCAGGAGTAGGTACCGCGGTGAGCCTATCGAAAAAGTAATCTCGAATGCTATGGCTGTGTACAAGCACTGGAACGTGACGTACGGTGCTTTCTTCCGGGACTTGGTTGAGCAATACGACAGCGTGCCTACACAGCTACAGAGCTGGTTCGTGTGTGTTGTTGCTCACTTTCACTGCGCTGCTCTTCTGCTTGCAGACTTGATTGAGCTGGTTGACGAGAACCAGCTGGGATTGGAATACTCGACCCAAGTTCGCCAGAGTGCGAATGTGGTCGTGTCCTTGCGACGGGACAGCGCCGCGATTCTTTCGGACCTTGCCCGAGTTTCTACTTGCCCGCGAGCCGGTGATATCCCCGGTACTGGCGTGTCGGATCTTCACTTTGCCGTTGTCGAAGGCTCCATCCTGACAGAGCCGTGGACCATGATACTCATTAGGGCTTTCACAAAAGCAGCCATCCTGCTTCTCACCGAGGTGGAAGAGAACATGAGGCACGAACCATCGTGCCTCGAGGTCCCAGAGTTCATGAACCTCGTGAGGCGATGCGAAGACTGCACCAAGGCCCTCTGGTGCCTGGGCAAAAAGTCGGATATGGCACGAAACATTGCCAGTATTCTGTCTTCAGCGCTGGGTCCATTTATGATGCCGTCGGTCATGTCGGCTGTTTCTGCTTGAACTGAAATCGGATATGGTGTTGATACTTGGATACGGATTTGATGGATTTCTATGATTACTTGATTGGCACGTATGGTCCGGGTAGCTGGGGTTTATTGAATGGGTTACAAATAGTATTATCAGCGAACTACTCGAACGTGTATGTATTTATTGATGACTATCGAAGCAAACGTTCTTTTCTCTCGTCAGAGGTTGCGATGCGGGATTCAGCTTACCTAGTCTTGTCCGTCTCTACAATGACAAAAGGCCTTTTTTCCAGGCGCCACATGGTTCAGCCTACATCATGCTTTCTCTCTGTTATTCGCGCCATAAATATTTATTCCAAGGGCGCTTGCGTTGAGGAGCATCGGCGAGTCCTGTGTCTCACGCAACCTGCGATCACTCCAAGGCAATGGGCGAGACTCTGGTTCTTTTTGAGAGCCTCGGTATTGAGACGAACTAACGAATGTTGCAGAAGCCCAGCTTGTTTGATCCCGACGAAGTTTGACTCTCAATCGAGACTCCTGCGGGCGCCGGCCTACCGAACGAGGAGAAGGGCTTCACAAAGTACTTGGAGCTTGCCCCTGTGCTTCTCTCGGCCCTTTATCCTTCCAGAATCTCTATTGGAGATGCCACCGCCCTCATGGCATCGGATCTTGACATGTAGCGCGAGGCTAAAGAGGCTCCAAAGTCAGCGACAGAGGCTCTCAAGGCGGCGGACCAAGCGTCTGCAGTCCAGCCTAGGTCCCTTGTTGAGATTCAGAAGCTCGCGCCATAGCTGAACTACAAATACGTGGCAGGGAAGCTGGCCCCCAAAGCTTAAGTTACAGGCCGGATTGCTTTGGGGTTAACACTACTTGACGAACCTGTCTCAGATCATCTCTGAGACCCCGGCCGAGGTCATGCGAGCCTTCTTCGTCTAGAAGGCCATCTCTTCTCCCGCGCCCTACGTGGAGTCCAACGCGACGAATGCTCTCGACATGTTCTACTACAGAAACACTACAGGAACCGAAGCGAAGAGGGCGGGAAACCTCGCTGGGAGCACTGCATCAATTTGGTCGACGAGGGAGCCAGATAGATCAGCGAGAACAAAAAGGGTAGGAAGGTTATTAGCCCTAATGGCCTAACTTGGATTCTCTCTTGCTTTTCGCGGAGAAGCATTACTCTCCCGAGGCCAAAGAGTAGACCTTCAAGCTTACTGAGTCCACTGAGGCTGCCTTTCTTGACAGCGTCAAGACAAGAGACTCGGCTTCTGACGAGGTCAAGGAGACAGCCGCCGAACAGGCTCGTGCCATGCGGTCCATTATTGGGCTGCCTGAGAAGCCAAACACGGTTGAGCCCTCCGCCATCAGGACATATCTATCAAGATTACTTCGTCCAGTGCTGCCAACGCGCTATCTCTCACCCGGAGCCAGGTCGCCAAGAACTGGGAGTCTCTCGCGAGCCCTGCCACTGGTCTGCTTCAAACTATATGCTAAATACGCCTACAACCCAGCAGCTCCCATTATACGACGTGAACTTCCCCTCGTTTCTCCTGTGCGGTGGCATAGGCAGCATCTTTAGCGACGAGCTAACCCACGGCTTCGACAATACTAGCTATAAGTAACTGATTCATAGGCATTCATGGATAAAATTCCAACACTGCCACAATACTCTTCCACAAAGGTAGGGCTGGCAAGATCTCAAGATACAAGTGGGTGGGAGGAATCTGCCCGGCTCCTTTGTTCATGCGCCGATATCTCGGTTGAGTGTGGCTATGCTGCATGGAATCAGGAAAACGGCATCGTCTGAGCTTGGCATGGACTTGGCGACATGTTACCATTTCATTGTCATAGCCCCACCACGATGAGCATGAGGCTTTTCTTCTCCTCTTAATTTCACCCTGGAATTATTTTTGATATTTTGCCAGAAACTGTTCGCAGCAAAGGCGTCTGAGGGCTCAAAGCATGTGGAGGAGCATCTACGAAGAACTCATCCGTACGAGATGTGGAGATGAACAAATGGATTCCGACGAGGTCCTTCGACTCAAACGCCGGTTCGAGGAGGTCGATGAAGTTGTCAAGGCCAAAACCAGAGGAGGCTTACGGCTCGGATTTGCCCCAACCAGTAATTCCACTGTCAAGTCGAGGGTGTTTTGGGAAGGGGAGGAAAAGGAGGAAGAATCCAGGATGAAACAACTTGCTCATAAATCTTTGGGTTCGTCTCTATTGACATATCGAATCTATATAAAATGTCTTCTGATCATGTCTAGGCCTGTATCATCGAAAGACTTATACCCAGCCGAGCCCCAGCGACAATGGCGAACAGGACGTGCTGCTTGACGCCGAAGGAGAGCCAGACTTTGCTGGGCTGATACCGGGAACAGTAACCGTGGATGGCTTCAGTCACGAATGCAGAGAGCTTGCGTATTCATCCAAGACTTCGCCAGTGCAGAGTAGTCGAATACCGACCAAAGACTTGACACCTATCAAGGAGAGCAGCATCCTTAGACGAATCGATGAGATGAAAAGGGGGATACATCTTTACGAACGGAGCGAGGAACAGGAAGAAGCAGATCTCAAAGAGTTTACAGGTGATGCGTAAGTAAAGTCTCACATCTATCTCGGTCGTTTTTAACATATAACCTCTAAGAATTCAACCGGCGTCTCTGGATAAACAGGCAAATCCAGGATCAACTGAATGCGTGAGCAAGTTGCACGATCTGCTCGACTGTACAGATGTTTTCACCAACCTCACAACCAAGGAATCTATTTCTTCAGAGTGGGCCAGTTCCAAGAACGCGAACCATGACAAGTGGCATCTCCTGTGGCAAATCATCCTGGCTAAAGAGCTGGCCATCCGCTTAGAACGCCCACTCGAAGCTCCACGTCCTGGATTTTCTCGCTCCGTGCTAGCCGCTCTCACCGTCCAGGATCTTTGGTTCCAGAACGTCGAAGTCGTCATGGAGGAGATGTCGCTCGCTCTGTCAGGGGTGAGAAAGCTGGCCGCAACCGGAGAAGTCAAGTCCCGAGCAGCGGACCACAAGAAGAATGGAGATGATGCAATGAAGAATGAAAGATGGAAGGATGCAAAGGAGCTTTATACAAAAGCCATCGAGCTCGACTTGAGCTCGGCGATGTACCGCGCGGCTCGATCTGTCGCGGACTTGCGTCTCGGCGATTGGAAAAGCGCCGCTCAAGACGCTCTGATTGCTACGAGGCTCGATCCCAAGAATACCCATGCGTGGAACATGTTGGGCGCATCCTGGAAGATGGGCGGAAATCATGTGCGAGCGTTGGCTGCGTATGAACGCGCAGTTCAGGCCGCCGGTTCGGAAGCCACCAACCTGATGAGACAGGACCTTATGGAGATGAAGGACAAGATTGGAAGCCTGACGAGTCCGCAGAATGGCCAGGACCAGCTTCCTCAGGGTAAAGCCCTGAAAGCCCTGGGTGATCAGCAATGGGAGACGTTTCTCCATCCGACCCGGCTTCAGTCCAACTGCCACGAGGCGCAGCTGGAAGGGTTATTGTGCTTTGCTAAGCAGATGAAGTGGCCATATCTGGATGAGCTCCGCGATTACTCGAAAGACGCGTGGAAGAAAACAACTACTGGGGCTATCAGCTCATGTCTAGTCCAGGACTGGCTCCTCGGGTTGACGCTCCCTGGGAAGTGGATGGCTCTCAAAGTCATGTCGTGTCTCGTCGAGATGTCTCCCTCTATTCCAAGTCCACAGGCTACAGACTGCTTCGACCATGGATATGCTCTGCCGCAGTGCTCCTATTGGAGATCAAGGAGCGTGCTTGGGAGAATCCTGGGTGCTTGGCAAGGGGTAACAGAACTGTGCGGCTGGGTTGGGCCATGTCCGCCCATTGTTCTGGATCGGCCTACGCCAAAGAAGAAGACACTTGCTTGTGTGCTCGTTGATGCCAAAACAGTCCATCTTCCGAAATCTCCGGTCACGGATCATGATCCTTATACAGCATACTGGGGTCCTAGGGCCGACGAGGACTTGTGGGTATATTCGGATGAGATGCGCAACGACAAGTCATGGGTAGTACTTCAGCCGCCAGCCCAAGAGTTAAAGCCAGTTGCAGTGAAGGCCATCCGCCTCAAGCAGGTTTCTTCTTCTTCTTCTTCTTCTTCTTCTTCTCCTCCTCACGACGAACACAACATCAAATACCGGGCCAGCATTGAGTTTAGTTTCGTCATCAAGAAGATTGTGCCGTTGACCAAAGTAGTCAGCTACGCACTCCTCACGAGTCCCATTTTTGTTTCTCTACCGCCATGCCGAGGTGGAACAAGTGATGGACACGCGGTACACGTTCGCGAGATCCAGCGAGACACGGCGCTATTTGTGCCTGTTCATCAAATGAAGGAGATTGACACAAAGAACAGCGAGGGTCGGTTGATAGTGATCAATGCAGCTTGTGAAGGCGGTGAGATCATGGCCCGAGCATGGTGCGCGGAAAAGGGTAGAAATGCTGTCGTGAGAAGAACGGGGGGGCCTTGTTATGCCTGTGCAACGCGGATAGCGTCAATGTGTGGTCTCGGCTTTGGGGTTTTGATATGGGCGTCATGAGAGAGGACGGCTCTGGGATCAGTCAAGGCAGTAGATATATATGCTGGGAAGAAGAACGGTTTAAAAAAGATACTTGATTTCTTGTTCGAGTCAACTTGTGGATAAGAATGTAGGTAGTCTGGTTTCCTGCCCCCTGGTTTAAGATCATCGAAATAGACACTCATACTTTAATGCTGCCATGCTCTATTTAGAGACTAAAACATGGGTGAAATAGCAAAGCTCTATACAGAAGAGAGTGGTATTCTGCTGCATGTCTCCAGTCACCATAAAGGACTACCAGAACAGAGCGAAGAATACATGTTGGCAACTCTAAGGATAGTATCAGACTATCAGCCTGTCTCCCTAGCTTTCAAGACATCGGTTTCCCTCTAGATATGGATGTCCAGCGCTTTGTCAAACTTATTATCTTGGCTACTGTAACGTGTTTTGAAAATCATTCATTCAGTAGATTCTATTATCAACTTAACCTAGAAGAGTAACAGGATCACCCTTTTCAACCTTAGACCAGCCTTCCTTTTCTAGCTGATTAGTGTCTAACGGTGACTGACCGACGTTATCAAATGGATTTCTAAAAGATTGAAGCTGAATAAACTCGGTTGAATGATTTTACATACATAGCTACTATCTTAGCATCTACCTCTCGCTCTCAACTCCAGTAATTGGTTCATTATATCCATACTATTTTTCAAACCCAGTTTAATTCCCTGGCCTTCCGGGAAACTTCTGACTCGTTGTTCCAGTTATTTCGTTCGTAGCCTCTTGCCAGTCACAGAGGCATACTGCTTTCACTAATTCGTGGGCACCTATAGTCCAATATTATCTCTTTGACGTCACATCAGGAGCCCGTGTACAGTTGCTCCCATATAGAACCGATAGTAGAAAGAGTGGCTATGTTAGTTATTCTATAGCCTCCTCACTATAGTTTAAGTAAACCCCCCTCTTAGTTAGCCAAGGTCTCCTATAAACCGAGATCGAAAGAATAAAATCCATTACTGGCCAAGACCTTCTTCAGACACAAAGTTACCATGGAACCTCTTCACCAAGGTAGCGATCGAGAGTTGGAGAGTCCTCATAGCCAGGGACACGGACATTGAGGAATTTGCCATTGTCTTCCTTCTTCACTCTGAACACGATGTCCAGTGTTGCCTCTACACTTGTCTCGACGTCAAGCAGCCCGTATGGACCTCCCAATTCGGTCTTAACCCACTGCGTTTCTTGTTAGTTACCAGGTCACGCGGGAAGTACAATGCAGCTACTTACACCTGGCGATAGTGCAATAATGGTAAAGCCTTCATCTTCAAAGGAGTGTGCGTACTGCACCGTGAGCATGTTGAGAGCAGTCTTTGATACTTTGTAGGCTGGGTGGGGCGCCTGCTTGTATTGAGATGCCCATGCCACTGATCCAATAGTGGATGAACTGATATATGTGAGTTTACGTGGGATGATTGTGGAAATATCAGATTGGCTGATTAGGCCGACAGAAACTTACAAGTTGATTACTTTCTTGAGATTGCCTTTCCGCAGCAAAGGCAGAAACGCACGTGTAACATTATGCACACCCACGACATTTGTCGTGAAGAGGGAGCCGAGGTCGTCCCTTTGCAGGAGTATGTCAGATTTGAAAACCCTCGCACCTAATTTGAAGCATACTTACATAGTATGGATACCTTCTGGAGTGTAAGCCGTGACACCCGCGACATTCAGAAGCACATCCAGGCCCTTGTCGCCCAAAGAGGCTTCCACATGGCCAGCAGCTTGCTTGATGCTCTCCTGGGAGGACACGTCCAGTTGAACCAGCTCTACGCGACCAGAAGCACTGCTAGCCAGCTCTTTGATGGCCTCGGTCTCTGTTCTGACAGCTGCATAGATGATGGACACTTCCGAGGCGGGTTTAGCGGCCAATGCGGTACAGATACCCAAACCCAAGCCTCGTGAGGCTCCTGAGACGAAATACGATGCCATGGAGGGCGAGTGGCGATATGTCGGGGATTGGCGGCAGTGTGGTTATGTTTACACTATGAAGGGTATCAATATTAGTTTTGGTAACTAGGAGCGGGAGCCATGCACCTTTTGTGGCAACGGCACCCAGCTATCAATGACGATCATTAAGGTCTCAAATGGGAGAGTATCGGCATATACCTGTGTCAACGGGCTTTATGCCTTAACTCCGGACGCGACGGCAAGGACCACAACGACTATTGGGAATGGGCGCTAGGCAGTTGCGCGGAGGTCCGCTTTTGTTAATTCCTAACTCCCTGATACGACTAGCATTAATAATATATACAAAACGCAATAAATTGACGCGTGCTGATCTTGTAGGCGTGTGAATGATGGGGTGTGACGAGGTAGCTAGTTGAAGAGTAGTGTTTATAAAGACTCCGCAATAACCGTCGATCTTACTATAGAAATTATAATTACCACGATCTTATCATGTTTAGATTAGTACTTATTTAGTTAACTAAAGTTGTAAAGCGCCATAGATAAATATAATACCATAGGTTAGTCTGTTGTAAATCTCTCAACATAGTAGGTACCTAGTCTGTGTGTTCTTAGAAAAGCATGCAAGAGGCCATGGTTAGACCTCGAATGCATCGGTCCCAACTTCCCAAGACTAGCTATGATAATTGGAATATCTGTCTGTTTTCTATCCTTATCATAACCACTGAATATTTCGCATCATGCCTTTCTTCGCTCCCATCGTATATAAGCAGGCTGAGCCGGCCTTGAAAAGAGAGACGTGTAGTCCGTCACTGGAACCCCTGGCTTACCGTCCATTGTAGACAGCTTAAAGTTGCGAACCATTGTCGCCACGATGACCCCGAGGTTGACGTAGGCAAACTTCTCTCCAATGCAGCGATGCCGGCCAGCGCCAAAAGGTAGATACGGGCTTTTTGTTCCCTTGGATACAGTTCCGTAACCATAATCCACCATTTCTTCCCCGGTGACTTCTTTCTTGACTTGGCTGTCCCAGCGGTGAGGATCCCAGGTTCGAGCGTTGGGGAAGTACTCTTCACTGAGAGCCGTGATGGTGGGCGAAGCGAGGATGACCTTGTCCGTGCCGATTGAGTATGGGGAGCCAGGGGCCTGTAGGGGTGTCTTGACCTTGCGCAGAATGGAGTGGATAGAGGAGTGAACACGTAGAGTTTCCTTGACCACGTTTTGAAGAAGAGGAAGCTTATCGAGATCAGAGTATTGCAAAGGCGGAAGTGTGCCATCGACACTCAGATTAACGACTTGTTCCTGGTAGAGCTCTTGAGTGATATCAGGCCGTGAAGCGAGATTGAGCATAATCCAGGAGCTGGCTGAAGATGAAGAGTGCTGGCCTGCCATCAGAAGCGTGATCATCATGTGGGCGATCTCCTTGTCGGGAACCGGCTGGCCGTTCTTGTAGGTGCAACGCATCAAGTTCGATATCATGTCGGATCCTTCTTCCAAATCACGCCCTTCTACTCTTCGGCTGTTGATGATATCCAGGTAGACCTCTCTCATCTTGGCATGGGCTACGTCTCGACGTCGATTGTGTGGCAGGGGTGCCCAAGGGAACAAAAAGTTGACAGGCTTGAAGCCAAGATCAAGATCATGGTAGAGCGCAGCAAACTCGGCAGTGAGCTTTCTTCGGACTTCTTCGCCTTGCAGTGCACGAGAAGCGGTGAAGATGGTTATCTCGGCCATGGCGTTGGATATATCGACCGTGCCAGATCTTCCGGACAGTGATGGAACGGCATTGATGTAGTCAAGAACCTCTCGTTCGATCAACTGGACGTGGGACTCGAGAGCCTTCTGAGTAAGACCAAACTTGACAAACTTCTTCTGCTCCATGAGTTTCGAGTTTGGGCAGTCATATACGACGTCGCTACCGAAAACGGGGATGGTCAAAGGGCCGTATATCTCTTCGGCGCTGGCGTCTTGATGTCGGCTGTTGAGGACAAAGTCGTTTCCGTCTACACCGAGGCAGCAAGTGATATTTCGACCGAAGAGGACAAAGGTAAAGACGTCGCCGTGCTGAATTAGAGAAGGATTAGTCGATCAGAAGAGGATCCATCGGGACTCAGCATTCTTCTCTTACCTGTTTGCGATACTTGGACAGGAAACTGTACGGATCTAGTCCATAGGAAATCGCATTGCCGATGAATGGAAGCCAGTGGAAGACCACAGGTGGCTCGCCAGCCTTTCGGAAGAGCTTCTGCTTCAAGACATTGAGAAGGATGATGGCCAGAAAGACAGCAACAGGCCAGAGGGCATAGGAGACGAGAGAAAGCATTGCCGTTGAAGTCAATGGCTGTTCTTGCTCAACAGAAGAGAGTGTCGGGCTGTGACTTGACGAGATATAACTGAAGGGGCCATGTCGAGTTTTTAAGCAGGCAAAAGAAGATACGGATACTCAGAGAATTCCCTCTGCTGCTGCTCCTGGCCGCTTACTCTACTGTGTCTTGGTGCTCCCCTGATTTCTAGCCAAGCACCGACGCAGGTCAGCGTCAGTGATACTGCCAACAGTCTTCTGGATCTCTATGGACAAGTCGACGAATGACCATCTTACAACGTAAGCTTCAAGCATGGATGTCTTGCTGCTTGTTTGACGCTTGTAGATGTATCAGAGGCGATAGATCTAGATCCACTAAGAAGAATCACAATGGTCAGCCCAAATACGTGCTCGGATCCCTCGCACTCGTATTCGCATTGCTATCCGCCCGCAAAATGCACTTCCAGCATCGAGCAGCCGAACACGAGCATTTTAAGACTTGGAATCACGTACGATAATAAAGAAAAAGGGAGTAAGTCCTGGAAGGCATATTTTTATGACTGGCCAGTAAGTTTGAGTGAGCTGTAAGCTGAAGCGTAGGTGGAAGACTCGGTACAAGGCCCAGATATACATTTCCCGTCACCTTGCATATGTCTCTAGGACACAAAAACTAGTCGTATGCCTAAACCCTTATTAAACTTATAACTAGACCCGTTTCAGCTGTGTGAATAGCCTCTCTTAAGGCAGTAATTATGTAATATCCTGGTAGATAATCGTTCAAGAGCGCCCTCGCGAGTTTGTTAATAAAAGGAGTAGCACACAGCTTCTTCACAGTGATCCCCGCCTTATTTAGTATATTTTTCAGATACCCAATGTACTTATGCAACCTGGATAAAAGGCTAAAGTAAGTAAAGCCAGTCTTGGCATATGGGGTCTTCAAGGAGGGTAGTATCTTAACGGAAAATATGTCTTCGGCTTGTAATATATAACTCTCAAACTAGCGAGGTAGGTAGGTTTATTCACACTTCAGCCGCATTTCTAGACTATAAGAAAATTGTTTGATATTTATTCCTGCTTGATATAATAGCTCTATAGTTCAACATGTGTTTTCTATTATATTTAAAATAGCAGTCTAGTATCACTAGCGCTCTCGCACTTCTATATATATAAACTAAACTGTCTTTTAGTAATATATGTTTACTAACTTATATATTTGTAAAGTTCATCTCAAAGATTAACTGCTGTCTCGAGGGTAGTATCTAAGCTTACACCATGTAAAGCTAAGCGATAACTAGAACGTGTTTGCAGAATCGCGTTCGAATTTGACCCAGCTAGAATACTAGAAGAAATAGCATGAATCTGCACTGGCGAGGTTTCTAGCACGGCGACCATTGAGAAGCCAGCTGGAAATGCAAAGGAAAGAGATTATTGTATCTTTAGTTAATTACTATCATGATGGTTCTCTACAACTTCTTGAACGGAGTATCCCTTCGGTAGTGCCACGAGGATGAATCACCATGCACGCGTTGGTAGCCAAAAACCCCCTCAACCAGGTTGAGAATCATAGTAGCAGAGACAGTGAAGACGTTGCCATATCGGTTCTCGCAAAACAGAGTGAGCCTGTCGTACATGACGCCGAATCCAGAAGTGCCTTGGTTCAGCGTGATCTCCACTGCTGGCGGCTAGAAGGTGTTAGATGCCGAGTCCAGAACAGAGTGAATACACTCACCTTGTTCGTTAGATTGGGGTTAATCCTGCACCACCTTTTCAGGTACTCGGACAAGACTTCTAGTGTTTCGCCGTGGCTGCACTCAATTTCTACCTTGGTATTTCCCGAGGCGTGGACGAACAGGTGGTAAGGGGGATTCTGGAGGAGACTTCCAGGCTTTGGCATGGTGTTGGGGTCTGGGAGATACTCAACAGCCGGTGCCACGCTCTTTGCCGGGGCTTGTTTGGCAGGTCTCTCTGTTGCTTCTTCCACGCCTACATCAGCCCATTCATCTCCAGTGGTGGAGTGAATCGGCAGTGATTTGGTGGGTTGGTTCTCCTCGAAGCAGTCGAGAAGCTGTTCCTTGAAAACTCCGGCGAATTGGGCCGGCTGGTACACTTGGGCACTGGGAAGAGCAATTACAAAGCCTAGTTGGGCATCAGACCACTTTGTGGAAGCTTTTTGAGTGTCAGAAACCTATCATGGGATTAGTTATGTTTTGCAGATTTCAGACGACTAGAGCAGTCAAGCGCCACTCTGGAAAGGCCACGACAGACTTGCCTCGACAATCACGTTGAGTCTGAATGTAAGCTCGTTGATCCTGCTAAGCAGCTTATCAACCCATGTTTCTTGGATAGAATCCTCGAGCAACTCTATCAGGGTTATGCACCAGGTGTGAAGGAAAGAGGTCACCGAAACGACGAGTTGATTCTTATCCTCCCACACCTTGTCCAGCTCAGATACAAGGATCGGCCATTCTGGCTCACAGTGGACGTCAAGTCCAAGCACGTCCTTGAGGCTTTTGATGGCCTTTTGCGCAGGGCAGTCGGCCTTTGCCCAGTTGTCTCGGACAGCGACCTTGGCTTTCAGTGGGCTGTGAAGGTGGCTTAGCACAGAAACATGCCGTGAGGGATAGAGACTTACAGGGACATTCTCAAAATCGAGATATTTCAAACAATCAAAGTTTCGTTACAGTGTCTACGTTGAAGTCAACAGCGTTGATGAAGGAAACATCTTCACCTTGTCTGACCTGGAAAGAACCCCCCGCTGAATGCGGAGTTGATCTAGGTCCGCTAATAATAACGCCCTGCGCGCGGCTTCACGCCTTGGAAAAGTGCAAGTTGCGCTAACGAGCGCTATCCTTTCAGCTGGGCTTGGGTGGCGGCGTTGAACGGGACAACCCCAGACACAACAAGGCAGATCATCAGACTCTGGTTTAATCTCTAGCCTAGGCCTTGTCGCATTCTTGGACGGAGCTGATTAGGTTGAAAGCGCATTAGGCAGTTCCTGGGCTTGGCAGGCGTGTTTACCTTTATGTTTGATCAACTACAGTAGCATGGTCACTCTATGGGCTAGGCTGCTTGTTTACTCGCCCGCAGGTGGGCTTGCAGCCATCACTATTAGCCCTCATAGCGGCCATCGAGAGCGCATCTGTCAGTTCTAGACCCTGGCCATCCAAGTCCGGCGGCTGCCTGACAACACGTTCCTCGTAGAGGTTGCCAGGCCATGGCTTGGTCTCAGGGGTTCACATTGTTGGATCCATAAAAGCCTCTTTCTCGCTGGGTTGTCGAACTGACAAGCAACCAACCACTTGGCTAATTATCTGCCCCAACCTTCTCCTAAGCCATCATCTCATCTCACGCTATACCTCCACTCACAATTGTTCACTTGGTACTTACTGAATCATGTCACGACTTCCTCCTGCCGACAAGCTCCCTCTTGCGGTTCGCAAGAACAGTACGTCGACTGAAAATTGACTCAATACTAGAGAGCAAATACTGACCAAGTCTCATACAGTCAGGGACAGCTGGGAAAATGTAAAGGGCGATTGGGAGAAGAAGCTGTCAGATCTTCTTGGCCAATCCTGGACCGTCGATGTTGATCCCAAGGCTCTTTACCCTTATGCTGAGGAGAACTCTTGGGCCTCGACATCTCTCGGCGACACCATTGCCAGGCAAGTCATGAAGCCATCGTTATGATCTTTGAGCATTGAAATTAGCGCTACATTCATATTGTTACGTCTTCGGATGGCCAACATTCGCTAACAACCACGTAGCTACGTCGAGGGCGTAGAGTATCAGCTCAAGTACTTTATCGACTCCAACGGAGAAGAGGCCAAGACTGAAATCAATGAGATCTGCTCCGCCCGTGTCCTCACCATCGACTTTGACGAGAAGAACACAGTTTCGTACTGTGGATGCAAGGTTTCTCCCGAGGGCCAGCTGGTCATTCTGTTCAACAAGGGCAACTTGGGTACCAACACCAACTATGCCGCCGAAGGCAGGAAGCTCGTCAAAGCTCTGAACGAAGGCCCCTCCACCGAAAGGCCCATGAGCTATGTTGCGCGGGCCTCAATCAGGAGCGACTACGAGCCCAAGATTTCCGAGATTCAGGAAAAGCTGAACAAGATCCTGAACGAGACGATCGCCATCGTGCCCAACTTTGAGCAGAACTTTGCCAAGCTCAAGGGGGACTCCAAAGCCAATGATGGCTGGGAGTCAAACTTTGGAGGCTTCATCTTTTCGTACTTTGAGGGTTTCGTCTCCCATCTCGAGTATGAAAAGTTTGGCGAGGACGAGATGCTCCAGGAGGGTCTTCTTGAGGCCGCCGATAGCCGTGCTGCTCACTTCCGCGTTGTGGATGAACTAAAGAAGTCTTACAACGAGACTGTCATTGAGGAGGGCATTCTTTACCTCCAGGTATGATCGAACCCGTGATGCCGGCTGTTACTTGTGCTCAAGCTGATCACCTACAGACTACAACTCGCAACTTTGGCGTCAACACCAGCCAAATCTCTGAGAAGCTGATCGACATCTTGTAAACTATAGTCTCGGGATATAGTAATCTGATCAACGCATGATGACAATCAGGAGACGCGTGTAAGGTTGGACTTGCGTATGTCTTACTCTAGCTGTACTTGACCCAGTGAACTTTCCTAGGACTATCTCGAGTCGTTACAGGCAACAGCTTGTTTCACATCCATCGTAGCCCCCTCCCTTGAAGCTTTCAAGTATCACTCAGTGGTATACTATCACTTTCATAAACTGCCGCGTGATATTTCGACTTATTATACTCTGCGGGATCAAGACGTATTGGTTTTAAATGCGTTAATGTCAACAAAGGAAAATCAATACCTGAGAGTAAAACTCAGGGTCACACACCCATATCCGATCAGATATCCATGTTTAATCCCATGATATTGGCGAGAAAGCAAAGTATGGTTTTCTAGGCTCTGCTTTTAGATAACTACCATTATAAGGTCTTTTGCAGGTTAATCAGTCTTGTCAATTATAAATTCGAATCGTCTGCGGCGCTGGAGTACTGCCTTTCATTCCCTTCCGACCGTCTTGAGATATATCCGGTGCTAGTGAAATATAGTTCTATCCTACCTCTTCTGCCGTAAGTGGGTTTAGTGGCAGAATTATAATGGTTGAATGTAACTTCATACTTGGCGTTTACAAGAATTATAGCATTGAAAAGAAAAAACGAGGGGAAAACAGACAGGGCTTCTGAACTGGTTGTTCATGGGTGATAATCTGATAGACGATTTAGTTGCTTGACTTGCAGTATTGTATCGTTGAATATGACGTGCCGGCAATGCAAGAACAGAAATAAGCATCTACACACTTGAATCATCACAGTAATTGTAGGACTCTGGAAGTCGACAGGAGCTAAAAGACTGAGGCATTGATGCATGGCCGGAACTTGTACAAAAGGATTGACCCCAACTTCCAATATCAATGTCATATTTCAACCGGGCCATTCGTACAATACCAGCAGCCCTTCAATTGCACAAAAACATTCCCAGTCAAACAAACAAAGCCAATTAATTATTGGTGGAGCAAAAAGATCAAATTGACCGTGCCGGAAGGCAAAAATCAAGGACCGAGCGTGGATCGAACACGCGACCTGAAGATCTGCAATCTCCCGCTCTACCACTGAGCTATCGATCCTAGTTGTGATCTTGAGATGTTAGATGAGTTCCAGATTCGGATTATTAACCTAGTCCAAAAACGAAGGAATGTAAAAAATGAATACGAGACACCTCACTTGTACGCAAGGGCAAAAGTAAAGGACCGAGCGTGGATCGAACACGCGGCCTGAAGATCTGCAATCTCCCGCTCTACCACTGAGCTATCGATCCGCTGTGACAAAGATGATTCTATTACGGTACAGATTCTCAGAGTTGCGAGAAAACGTACTGCGAGGGAATCATTCAGGGTAGGGAACTGTAGTTCGAAGTCCTAGTGTCAACGGGGAGTTGGTATGTCACGTCAACGCGATAGAATAGGAGCTAGCTATTCGTCAGCAGTGGCATAATAGCGGAGACATCATCCATCGAGCATCAAGCCTGGATGGCAGACTGATAAGCTATACACCAAGTAGCAAGACTCAACAAATAAGGTGCCAACATCAGGTATTATTTTTTAGTACTAATCATCAATCATAGCACAATACGACAGGACTCTTATAGCACTTAGTCCCCGCATGCCAATCTGTAACAACAGCAACTATTCACATGCCCTCAACCTACAGCCGACATCCTCATTCCTTCTTAATTGGCTCATAGAAAAGCTGGGTATATCCTTCATCAAACTCCAAACAAATAGCAGTCCAGCTAATTAGTCAACAACTCGATCCGCGTCAATCCCGTACCTCTGCTTCCCCGGCATCGCCCCGTCAGACGCATCCCACCACTTGAGCGAATAGACGTTATTCTCAAATACCCCCATCCGGCTCAGTTCTCGGTAACTCCGCCATTCGGAACCAGGAGGTATGCAATCACGAGAAGCCATGTCTCCGCCCGCCAGCAACGTCGCTGTTCCTGCAATGGAGCAAGGGTTGTGCGGCAGCACGCCCCGGACGCGCATGAGCAGCGCTGTTGCGATGACACATGCCACCATGGTAGCAAGCATGGCCTGGAGGGCAATCTTGGTGCCCTTGTTCTGCTTGAGCCGTCGGTTTCCCGATGTTGTCAGGCTTCCAGTGTAGGTTGGCAGCCGAGAGCCGTCCTTGGTGGAGTTGCTACGCATGTTGAGAGAGATAGCCTGCGCCATATACACCTGGTATATATCGTTTGCCACCTTTGCCATGTTATCCTCGTTCTCTTCTCCGAGAAGCTCCTCGAGGGGTCGTCCGTTCTTGCCATATACAAGTGCCTGGACGAACTGGTCGACGTCGTTGACGATGGGACTGGTTTTGTTCGGACCTGGAATGGTCCTATTGTATACCGAGTCGCTCAGGCCCTCGAGCCACGCGTTGACAGCGAATTCGAATCTTTGGCTTCCTGCGTCGTTCTTCAACAGAGACGCCGTTGACTTGTCGACCTTCGGCGTGCCTGAGCTTGCAAACTCGAAGTCGGGCACATCCCAGGTGACATTGGTGTCCACCTGTTCAAGATTCTGGTAGCATAAAAGCGTCCCAAGGTTGTACGCAAACGTCCACAGAATGTGGTCTCCTTCCATCACCCAGTCCGTGGCTCCAAGAGTCCCAAAAGTAAGGGCAAATGTCGGACAGCCATTGCTGCCGGTCGCTAACCCACCAGATCCATAGCCTGAGCCAGTGGTAGGGTTGGTGTTGACACCTCCATCGCCCATGATGGTCCCGTTAGCCCATGTCATAATGGAGGCTTTGCCCACGTATGCTGGAACCGTCCCGTAGGGAATGAGGAAATACTGCATCCAGGAAGCTTCCGTTTCGTTTTCGTTGGGAGAAGTCTCGCACCACTTGGAGAATTCCAAGGTGGTATTAAGCCCAATCTGCATGAAGCCCTCCACAGGCGTAAAGATGCCGTTTTGGCCCGGTAGGGTCTGCATAAACGACTCGCCTTGTTTATCAACGACTTTTGTTATCAGGCGCTCCTCAACAACAGGCGTGCAGTTGAGTTTGGCGCGTACCGCAGGGATATTCACGTTCAAAGGAGCCTCAGCAGTGGCGTTCTTGACATCCACATGTGGTGCTTCGAAGTTGTTGTACACGAGGCCTTTGTGTGTCCATTTGGGATAGTCCAGATCAAGGTATTCGATCAAGCTGTCGATCGCGGCGGCTTGGTTGTCACTGAGCGAGAGATCTACTTGTTCAAAGTTGAACGAGTCGGTTTGCTGAATCGTCATCTCTTGAACCCGAGGAACGTCGACGGCACTGTAAAGACCAGAGACCACAATCGTCAGGAAGCCTCCAATAAAGTTGGCAAGCAAGGCCACAAGAACAGCAAAGTGCCGAGACCTGAGCGACAGGAAGGCCGCATGAGGTAAAAGCTTGCCAACCAGGTTCACGCCGACAGATCTCTTTGCGGTGGCTCCTCCTCGTTTGAGGGCGTGGAATGGAGCAAAGACTGCTACCATAAACTCGATGGCAGAGTACATGCTTGCCACTCCGAGGACCACTGCAGCTGGAATGTAAGTCGCGAGAACAATGGAGTCTGATGGCCCGATGCCGATGAAGCCCGAGTTGGCATCCGAGAAGTGTTGGACGATCTCAAGCGCAGCAATAAGCAGCAATGGTAGAACGATAGCCAGGCAGACGAACCAACTCGTGCCTGCTACCGGCCACCACCAAGAAACTGCTTGCGATTCTTTGCTTGATCGAAATGAATCCTGCTCTTTACTTTGAGCGATAGGTTCAACGACAAAACCTGGTGTTGGCCCAGGGACCACGACACTTCTAAAGCTCAGTCCCTGTAGTCTTGTGCGAATCTGACTGCGACGCAAAGAACCCATGTGCATGAGAGACTCGCGTAAGCCATGACTCACTGCTAGGATCGTGGCCATCGCGGTAGCAGACCCGGGCTCGTGGGGTATCACATTGCGAGGCCGAACAAAGATCATGCCCACTGATAGCAACGTCAACAAGCCCAGAAAGGCGCACATGAAGCCAGTTGATAGAGCCTTGACATGCAACCTATCTTCGACGTATGTCATCTTCCCAGCCACCTTTGTGTTGGTCGGTTGAAGCGTGAGTTGTCTCATGAGCTGGGTAGCAATGCCTTTGAAGACATCGCTGCCAGTCTTGACCAGCAACTCGGGGTCAAGGAACGCGCCAACCGACGAATTTCCGTTCTTCATGCTCATGAGCTGAAAGAATGTCGGCACCTCTTCCGATAAAGCATAATCCGCGCCGCCTGGCCCAAGATACAACTCTCGTGTAGTGGTGCGGACACCCATGGCGACAGCTCCGCTGGGTAGTCCCGTCAAGAGCCTTTCCCCTGATTTGGCCGCAGAGGACAGAATCGCTTGAGCAGAGCCATTGAGGACACTTGAGCTTTGGACATCGAACTTGTGGATATTATACGATGGCTTGCAAAGAGCAAGCTTGAGTTCCTTGACGTAGAAATAGTCCGGGCCACTCTTTGAGGCGTTGTATGGGGAGACCCGCAAGTCAGCAACAGACATTACGAGACGTTGGTCTGCGTAGACGTCCGAGATCATGCTGCTGGTCTTGGTGTCATTGGCTGCGACATACTGAGTGCCAAAGTTGAAATCAACGTTGCAGGGATAGGTTTCGAATATCCCTTGATAATTCTGTGTTGCATTCTTGTTGTGATAGTAGTAATGATCAGGACCAACTCCGATGGTAACACCCTTGATATCGCAGTCAGGGGTGGAAATGTTGGTGACGATGAAGGGTCCCAGGATACTACGCCAGGGCATGTAGACCTGGCTTCCATTGGTGACGGGCAAGAGCTCGCAATCGAGTTCTACCTGGATACCCTCGGTTGTGAGGGTATAATTGAGATCTGCGGAATCATTGTCGGGGAGCTGGAGCTCGGGTACGATGATGTCCTCGGAGGTTCCGGCAGGATAGTGAAGACCCTGAAAATGGATGCCATAGTATAGCTGGGCGGCAGCGGGACCAACCTTGAAAGCGAGGTCGACGTCTGCAGCGTCCTTGATCTGAAACTCGCCCTTCAGGCTAAAGTCTTGACTTTGCTTGGTCACCTCGGTTGACTCAAGGATCAGCAAACCAGTGGAGAAGATGGTCTGGGTCTGTTAATTGCGGCCCGCGTAGGCAAGAGTTCGTTAAACTTACCGTTCCAAGTATTAGAAGATGCCCCGTGATAGACAAGACAACAGCCCAGTGACGGTTCTTGATGGCTTTCCAGAGAGCAGTCGACAAGATGGGAGACACATAGTCCAAGAGCAAAGACTTGTCGACGGGAGCAGGGCCCTGCTGCAGCTCTTTCCAGGGCATCAGCATCTTGTTACCATGATCGACCTGTCTCCATAATGCGCCGACCACGACAAGCACTACGCGAAGTTAGATGAGGATGTATACCAAGAATCCTGGAAGGGAACTCACAGGCAGTCGGGCCATACTTCCACCCGTAGTGATTGCTCTCCTTCTGGGCGCTGATACCATTATTTTGCACGGAGAAATGATACAACAGACCCGTGGCCAGTGCCATGCAGGCAAAGATCAGGCCAAAGACGATCAAGACGGTCTTGGACAGCCAGATAGGCGTCCACATGCGCTGCGCCACACCATCCTGCCATCCTGACGGCGGGGACTCATGCGTGTACACGACGCTGGTGTTGTTGTACTTGAGATCCACGGCTGGTTGGATCGGAGAAGGCTCTGAGGGTGGATGATGCTCGTACTCTTCGCTAGGTCTGACGGGAGACATAAGAGGTGGCACCTCGGACCCGATATCCTGGGTCTCGACAAGATCATACCGATGGCGTCCATGTCCCGAGGTCGGGCTTTGGAGCTGGCCCGTCCATGTGGATCCGTCATTTACATAGCGATGATTATAGCCCAGGTCATCCTCGTCCTGTTGCGCAGCTACACGGAGATTGTCAGCTGGTCCGTTCTCTTTCTCGCTCGGCCGTCATATGGGGGCTGAGACGCACCTGGGTAGTACTGTGTTGGTGAACCGACCGGCTTTCGCCGTATCGTTGCAAATCCCGCAGCCGACGCAACGACCGTTGGGGAGATGGTTTCCCTGCGAATGCCTTCCATCTTGAGCACTCGCGACAGCAGCAAGCAGCGACGGCTCTTGCGAGAGAAAACAGGCGAGCAACAAAGACATCTTAAGAGGGACCAGCAAATCCAGACCTAGCGATGAGAAGGCCAGTAGTCAAGCCCCCCAACAACGATCCTAGGCTAAGGCAGACTGGTACTGTAGTGCAGCCATGGCGGTTCTCTCAAGGCAACATTGAGGGGGCTGGAACGCCTTGGGGGCTGGAAGAACCTGTATCCGCAGCGATTATTGAAGTGCAAGCCAATCACACGAGATCCGGCTTCCGGATGAAGCATCTTGAGACGTGATGACATGATGCAAGGGAAGGACTCGATTGGCTGGTATTCATAGGAACCTGGCAGTGCTGACGGCGGTGCTAGTGTTGGCATCAGTCGCCACGGTCGGGATTCGTCCATGCTGCGTCTCTACATCATCGAAGTGCATTCACGAGTTGCTAAGTTGTGTATCATGACATACAATGATGGTAATAAAGCTGAACGAGGAAGAGAGACCAACCACCGTGATTTGGTCTAGTGCCAGAGGGTAGGTTTGTTGATGAGGACTCATTTTACTACTGTTTCAACTTTCAGCCCTGCACCGACGAATGTGTACGTATGTACAGTAACATTTTGTCCGCATCAACTGGAGTGGGGCAAGGATGCATCGCTGTGGAAAAAGAAAAGACTGATGCATCCCGTGGTCCCCTCAAACGATGACGGCCTTCTCCCCATTGTTTGCCGAGGGTGCGGCGAAGCCAGGGTTACAATCTGATCTGTTCAATGGTTACCCAAATCAGCGACTTCAAACCAAGGGGTCATCTGAGCGGCAAATAGTGCTGTCGATCTTGATCCACGACAGAGCCGGCGCCATACCGTAGAGGAACGAGATCAAGTCGATCCGTCACATGTGCGGGTAGGTGCCGGTCGTCTGTCTGCCGGATGATATCGGGTATTTCTCAGAAATACCGGGCTGAAACAAAACATCACTGGCAATGTTTGCTGCCACCGGAAGACAAGGATCCTTATTTAGTCCTCATGCGTAGATGTCGTTGGCGATACTTAAGATGTGGTGTTGGCTGTACCAGCCTCGAGTCCTCCAACAGCTACATATGCCCATCCATCCTTGGGAAGCTTAATACCGCACAAGCCGCACCACTTTTTCTCGCGCAGGCATACAGCAAGGGGTAAAGGGACCAAAAGAGCTGGCCAATGATATCGCAGCCTCGGAACCTTTCCCTTATTAAGCCCTTTTCCATGTCAGACAACATCGTGTTTCCGTCGCGGCACTTGCAATATCCATTGGGCCTTGGATCCGAGGAAAAAGTACTTTTTGGGTGCTCCAGCGTTCTCCGCTTTGGCTACCCTATTTAAAGCAATTGGAGGGATCTATTGGTTCGTGCGCCCTGCGAGAAATGAAACTCAAATAGATGATGGTCTGAAACAACGTCTGACATTGCATCTCGGAACCGTCTCTTGCTTGCCTCACAACGCGACACTGCGGAAACATGATATTACAGAAGCAAACAGAAAAAGCAGAAGCTGGTCATTGTAGGACAGGGCTGTGCGTTAGTTACAGCGCTTGCCTCCTCAAAAGAAAGTAGTCGGGACATTTCTCGTTTCAGAAACAAACACAGCTCAGCCCCCAAGCCCCCCAAAGTATCTACATCCATACCAACACCAATATTAGTCGAAATACGAACACCAACAGTCGAAATACGAACACCAATAGTCGAAATACGAACACCAACAGCAACCCAGATACGAAGCAGCATCCGAGGGTAAATAGCCCAAAGGTAAAAAGCGTGACGTCAGAGTGTAAGAAAATATCCCTGAACCCCTGATGATCGTGGAGACGACGGGGGATATAGCGGAGCACCGAGGCTTGGCCGTTTGCCTATCGTTTCCTTCTCCCGAGCGGCCACGACGAACGACGGGGGAATCTATTGTGATGGGCCATCGTCATGGCTTGTCAGTGGACGAGGTTCATCGCAGAGGCCCTCGCTAGGCCCAGCGATGTGCACATGATGTCCTATTTCGTGATGTCGCTTCACTGCGGTTCCCTCTCACTTTCTCATATTGATCCCTGAATGGCCACATTGACGCGTCTTGTTGGAGCTGATCGACAACCTCTCCATAACTATTCCTTCATCTCACCCCAGCTCAGGTGGACTCAATAAGAATTGTGTATCCCCTTCATTTAATCCTCCTTCCATTCCTATTGTCCCTCGCTCCGATCCCAGGAACAAACATCGTCGGCACTTGTCTCAGCTGTAACACCATCTTGGCAGGAAAGCTGTGCTCCCTGCCTTTTGTACTTGAGCCCATCAAGCATCCAACCACTCTTCTTTCTCTTTTCCATTTATTCCCCTATCGTATTGCGAACTTGTCTTTCATCCACACTTCTCACTGTATTCCCCATTATTCTACAAATTAATCGGTGCATATCTGCGCTGTTGCGATCGATGCCCACTCACCAGCCATCATCACTTGGCCACGACACCTTCATTTTCTAATACTCTACAACGAGAGATCAAACACATCGGTTATAACATCGAAAACATTGATCATATTGTTCTCATTCACTTGGAACCCTCGAACCCCATTTGCACGCATCCCTGGACACACTCGTCTCACACCGCCGTCTCAAACGCAGAGTCAAGAGCCTGGATGCCGCGATCCAACCAACACGCAGACGTTTCGTTACTTTACGACGCGTAAACATTCACACCCTCAGGTCCAACCTGACATTCATCTTCAAAACCCTTGGCGTCTTCGGCTCGTCAGCCTGGCAGTCTGCAACATCGTGTGTTTCAACCTGGTAGCCAGTTTATTGATCGAAACATACCACCACTGGGCAACCCGAACCAAGCTGCAGTGCTTGTTCACTTGATATATCGAAGCTTCCGCGCCCGAGAACTGGACGATACAGCACTTGAAACATTTTCCTGTTGAGCACGGAATTCTGTTTATCTACTCATTCTTCTCTCACATTCACACAACTCTCTTACAATGGCTGGACTATCTACGAGCCGATGGCTTCAGCTGTCTTTCCTTTTCATGGCTAGTTCTGCAGCCGCAAAGTCGCTGACGCTGTCTGACTTTGAGTCTATTACTTCCTCTTCATTCCCTTTGGACTGCGTCCAAGCCTATGACACCCCTCTGTCCCATTGCCTCCCTGGCGACTTCACCGGTGGAAAGGCATGCTCTGCTGCCTGCAAGGATTCAGTCTCGCAGGCGCAGGGCTTCATTCGAGATTCCTGCAGCGGCTTATCTGCTGACGCGGAATCACTACTGGCCCGCGGACAAAAGGGCAACCTGGTCATGGTCCTCTGCCGAGACGCGGACGAGCCCCAGACTGACCCCGAGCCCGAGCCCGCGACTATGCCACCAACTGCGACTGTTACCTCGACACGGGCCTCAAAGTCCAAGGACCATATCATGGTCGAGACTAGTACAAGTTCTGTTGATAAGGACTCAGTGGAAAACATCAACGGTGACCCCCTGTCATCGGTGAACGAGGATCTCGCTACCCAGAGCACCGTGCTCGCGATCGATACCGACCAGCCTACGATGTCCATGCCCCCTCCCCCCAGTGCCCTCTCCACCTCAATGACAAAGGCCACCGAGGCTAGCCGCACGTCGGAGACCAGCAGTGAGTCGGGAAGCGCTACTCCATCAGTTCCGGCAGCTGGCTCAATTCACCCCCCGAGCCTGGGGTTCATGTGCGCGTCGTTTGCCATGTCGACACTCATGTACTTGGGGGGTTTCAACTAAATAGCTCGGATGAGCTGGCGTAATAGATATCTGGTGGGAAGATGAAACAATTTGTTCCTCTTTCAAGACTGTTGTAGAAATAGGTACCTAGTCAAGGGATAGAGTCCGTCAGCAATGAGGACATTACAAATCTAAACTCAAGCATGAAATGCAACTACATTCAACGCGCTTTAAAAGAATAACCGTAGCGCATTAGCTGTTGTGATTTTCATTTTGGTCGGGAGGTGTAAGTCGGCTTAGTTGTCGCAAAATCGTAGTTTGGATGCCTTGCGGTTGCTGTATACCTAGTGACGATCACGATTGCGACTCCCAACATCCAATGACAGACAACCACTCAAAGCATTTCCCTCATGTTTTTGACTAGAGATTGAAGCCATCGTGAGATCTTCCTCACAACGTATTTTCACCACCAGGTGCATTTTCCTCTCTTGGCGGCTCGAGACGAGTTCTTGGCCCTTGGCGCCCAGTTATCGATCGTGTCCTGGGGTACAGTTCTCGGCGTCTTGGCTGCACCAAAAACCGGGATGTACGCGATTTCCAAGAGATATCCAAGACTTGGAAATGCAACATAAATTCGTAACTGTTCTGTAGAGATGAAATGATTATTCTGGTGATGCGCGAGGGGACAAACTGGGCTCGCTGCTTGACCAGACCATGGAACCAAGTGTGGCCATGGACTGAACATTGACCAAGATGGCGTATTCCTCGCTGTTGTAAGCCTGAAATTGACAACAAACGGATCCGAAACATGTCAGAGATCCTTCGGTAGTGTTTCTGCTTTGGAGTAGAACCTCGCGGACTTGACCGAAGGGCCTGTCACTCGATCGTTGCGATACTGACCGTACAGCGGAGCTTCAATTGGTCGTGCTACGTGGTCAGCTGGATCAGTCAAACAGCTCAGCGTTGGGACAACTACTGTACAAGGACGCTTTGTCAAAGACTTCATCCATTGGGACATTTCGATTACTAACAAGCGTGCAGCATCGATCTCGCAGCTGGGAAAGGCTAAGGCATGAAAACTAATAAGGTTATGGCCGTTGGGGCGAGGGAAAAATAACCTTGAATTGTCTGACCCCCCAGGCCATAACAGTCTAACGTTAGTCGGCCGCCGTCGCCGAGATAAAACGG
>JABEYC010000165.1:0-54265 GCA_013266195.1 Fusarium zealandicum | reverse complement strand
AGGTTGGAGGTTGGGCGGTGGTGTTCGTCTGGGATGTGGTGGAACTTTGGACGGGACCAGAGGCTAAAGAGGTACTTTACGGGAGCGGCTTTGAAAGGCTGAGACACAGGTACTCTCCTAACCCAGCCCAGCCCGGCGACGTGGTTGATTCCGGCGCTGGTGGGCGCTGCCACTGCGATAATTCCAGGGGAACGCTACGGGGTCTCGGGGAGCATGTCGTCACCAGCTCTCAGAGCTTCCGTTTAATCAATCAGAAGCTCCACTGAGGATTGGGGGACGGCAGATGATGGATGCCCGACAACCCAAGAGAAGCGTTGGTACAGTCTCACAATTGCATGTTTGGCGCCAGATAACGAATGGGAATGGAATAGGAGCGAGTTTGTCTGCACGTTTGCTTCATTGTGCCATCTGCTTTGTTACTTTTCACGTGTCACGACATGTCCCTCCCTGTTATCCTAATCCAGAACTTCACGACAACCAGTGGGCGACATCACCACAAAGAACAGGTTGGCAAGAAACATGGCACGACAATATTTTATGGCCAAGACAAATCAATTTATTCCCCACGGTGCAAAACTCTCTCTCTAATCTGCGCCAAGACTTACCTGTTCTGTTCAGCGGCTCAATTCCTGCTGCCCAGGCAACACTCGGTCAGCCCAGGCCGCACAAAGCCACTCGAAAGTCACGGATCCCTTTGCATTCTTAATAAGTCAGAGCTTTTTTCCATCGCGTCCGATGCTATAACAAGGTCGGTGTGTCGAACGCCCATTTCATGATGCCAACCTCCCCTCGCCCCAGAACCGCTTGAGCCGCCCCGAAGAGCAGAGGGTTTCGAGGTCCGGAGAGGCGGCATCTGCATCATATTAGGCACGCGGTTCTCATCATCTAGAAGAGGAAATGTTAGCAAGAGCTGTTCCGGAAAGGCGCCGCGTTGGGAGGTAGCACTCACGTTTATTTGAATGGAAGGGTCATGAAGAGAAAAGGAAAAGGAAAAGGGAATGAGCGCGAGCCGCGTGCGGATTTTAAAGGAATTGCTCGTTGGTGGGAATAGTGGGGTTGCTCCACGGCAGAACCTCGGCTTTTGCTTCTGCCGTCGGATCTGACCTTGAACACGCCGAGCACACCGAGGGCCATGTAAACCAAACTTCACTTCGACCACTACAGCAAGGGCTGAGTGAGAAAAAGGCGGAAACGAACTGACTCTCAAATAAATATACCCTCATCTTACACCCGCCAAGGTATTATACAGATTCGCAAACCTCGCGTGCCGTCCAGTACTGATACTGATGAAGCTACCCTGGAACCCCCGTGGTTCCATCACTAGGTAGGTTCGCCTGTTGACACTTGTACGACGGAATGTAGAGAGTTAGGAATAGATGGTATCCGGTTATCACTTTGCAGACAACCCCTCCAAATCTTTCTCTTGTTCTACATTATCACCCCTCTCTGCTAAATAAAGCCTACGTTTGTTTACTGGCTGGAAAAAGGGTCTCTAATTTCGGACAAATACCGTCATGTGTTTTGTCTTTTCTTACTCCCTTCTTGGGTCATTTTCCTCTGCCTTGCGATTCCACCTCACAATACCTTTTTCTAAACCTCATTTCCAAACGAGAATGCTCGCTTCAGCTTTGAAGGATTACGTTGATTTACCTTGGTGTCACCCATGCCATATCTCGTAGGGCCCCTGGGCAACGTCTCCGGTATCGTCCGGACTCGTATAGTCATCGGTCGACACAGTCTCGTGAGCGGGGAATATGAACCTGCAGTCAAAATTGCGGAGATAGCAGAGCCGAGTCGGTGTGAGGATTCCAAGGGCTTCTGCTTCTACGAGTCTCGTGAGCGTCAGCATGAGGCTGCGAAACATGAGTGGCTCGATCTGCTGTTCCCATTGGCGAGATATACACGCGTACGAGGCAAAGAATTTGCGGGTGTTTTCGTGTGTTTGGCATACGAGGGGATCATATAGATATGAAATGTTTTTATAGATGATCTCGGGGGCGAGTCTCTCCATGTTGAGCTGTTGGTGCGTGCTTGGGCTATGCAGGACACAAAGGGTAAATGTCAGAGTATCAAAATCGTGTAGAACAAAGCAGTGTTGACTATTATACCTAAAAACCGGCCGTAGATTGCCGAGTAATTGATTGACAGACAGATCGACACACTGTATCTTGTCGCTTTCTGGTAGTGCCCGGAATTGGCTCGTGTAGATATAAAATAATCTGCAAGTATCGGACTCGAGTCTGAGTCATTCTGACATAATTATGTTTGGAATATCTCTCGTGTAATTTGTGATGCCTATCACTTGCCAGCCAAATTCAGTCCCCAAACAGTCCATTATAGGTGGTTTACTTGCCTATGGGCCTTATCAGAAGCCTCTCAATCTTGAATAGTAGTGACCGGTCGACCGACTTACCCCTTACATCTAGGTTTGATTAGACCCCTATTGCACGGCCATTTATTTATTGGCTGCCTCGAAATATGCTCGTTTTGGCTCTCGTTCAAAGTTCTCAAGCATAGATTGGGACCAACCTAGGACCAGGAAGCCTGACGGATCTCGCATCATCCACTCTAGACGTCATATACTCTAAACACTTCACTGCGAGAGGCTCAATGTCCCAGAAGGGACCAGGGTTGAAGTTACAGACAAGAACTGAGCTCTGGTCCACCAGATGGTTCATAACCTCTGGGAGAGCCTATCGAAAGGGCCGTGGCGGAGCATAGAGACAGACCCAAGCACAACAGATGTCCAAAGCGTTGTTCCAGGCGATATCTCGGTGAAAGCGGAACTTCTCACTATAGCCCTCCTGTTTACCGTCTCCTCTCTGCCAGCTTTATAGATTCCACCACACTCGTGATCGTCTCAATGGTATCCCACCATCTCAAGGTCCGACCATGAAGGTATGTCCCATGGCTAAAAGCGCAGATTGAAGAACTCTTCGGGTTCGTGGGAATCTCCCAACTCTGGGAGCGCTTTGTTGACCTGTTCGGCAAATCCCCACACATTCTTTCGTGCGATACGTGATAGAGTGAACGCGATAGCTTGGTCAACTATAGAAGGGGTCCCACCCCATCCGCCCCCGTCGGTCATAACTTAGGCCACGCTTGAGATCAGGGTAACGACGCTCAACTTCAAGGTCGAAAAGATCGTCGAGGTTACGAATAAGGCCTGTGGGCCCTAGCCTATTCTCGAGGGGATTGTGATAGTTGAGGAGTGCCCCGCTTCCATCTGCATTTTGCCAGTCCCTAAGCATCGGCACGAACCGAGGAAGCTTACGTGCGATCTGAGAATACATCGCGGGGGTTATAGAGTCCTGTAGGCGGAGTCGAAGTTCATCTTGGATCAATGCGTAGCACTCAAGCTGGTGATCAAAGCGACCAGCCCAGGTACTCCAAGATTGGCGGTAAACTGGCGAGAAGTGAATGGTATTTAGGGCCGGAGGTAGATCTTTCGTTTCGACGGCGATAGAGCAGCAAGTGTACACTAGAGCGATGTCAATAGGCTATCCGTCGGCAGCAGTCAGTGTCTCGGATTCTGGACTGAAAACGTAGCCATTCTCAACCTTGTTTGTGTTTGTAGATTCCGTGGCGTAGTTCGTAAGGGAGCGTGACGAGGTGCGTTGTTGGAGTCATGGTGAAAGAGGAGGTGTTTCGAGCACCAAGAGCCAAACTTGATGTTGGGTCACTGAGGGAGAATATTGATGAGGTATGAAGAGAAGTGATATCAAGAAGCTTTGATCGAAACAGTGCTGTGATATCCCTCGTCTGTGGTCGAGTCTGGAAGTTGAGGCTAAGCAAAGACTAGAGATTAGGTTCGGGGGAGTCGATTCGGGGCGCGTTGGGGAGTTTTATAGGCTTCTGATCAGTTTTTAGGGGTTCCAGGTAGTAATACAGATGAAAATAAGTTATTGTGTGCGTCTTGGCCACTTTCTATTAGAGTGAGTGAGCTTGAAATCTTAACTCAAACATGCATTGGTTAACCTACATTATCGTGGGCAACTCCATGAGATTCATAGGAATTAGGTTTCACTTATATATAGTAGGAATTCCAACGATGCATTGTATAAAAAACAATTAGCTAACAGGGGGAAAGACAGCTGCTTTATAGTGAAGAGGTCATTGTGCCCAGCGTCTTGCATTATGAAACTTCATAGCCGCATCACACCACGCGTAGTAGCTTTTTCATGTCTCAACTAGCTTGATTGACGAGTATATAAAGCTGTCCTCTAGGACCAGCATGTAAAACAGCATGTTGCAGGGATATTTACGAATACAGCCTAGAGTTCCATAGTTGCGTCAGCTTTCCGGGAGTTATGTCAAGGAGAACATATTTAGCTACCCTTCCCAGCTTTGCACTCGAACTCTAGAATGGCGACAACTCATTCATAAGATACAAGATTGATGAGAAGGCAACTCCATTTGCGGTAGTTAAGCTCAAAACGCGTGGCATTATGCCCAAGTGTCAAAACTGCGGTCATTCTGTCGGGTTTTCGCGGATAGTCATTCTAAGGCCAAGTCCAATATAGATGTTTGGGACACCCCAGGGAGCTCTTTACCAATCAGTATGGCAAGAATAGATACGAACAGCATCGTTATTAATGTAGGAGGTGTTGTAGGTAGTTGCCATTTAGAGCATGGGGCTTACCCCTGAAGATATCAGGACCGTAAAGTCTGTCATATACACGCTGAGTGTGACTCAATGATCCATTCATGTTCCTAATAGGTAGCCGCTCCCATCCATCGACCTATGCCCGAGCAGACGGTGTGGGAAATACGCAAACGCGGCTCAACAAGACATGGCGCAAACGCCTGGGACCGAACTCATCCTTGGACAATTCAAGAACACGTCCAAGAAAACGAGTGCCACGGTCTGGGCCACAGCTCAAGGCTCGAGCCAATGCCTCAATTGTAAAGTAAGGTGACAGTGGCTATCAGGGGCTACCTATCATATTTCTCGATTTCTACGCCCACTGGGCAGCAGATGTCCCACAGCTACTCATGATCGCCGAATTCTATGTTTATCTAGAATCGCACAGTCTGGTGTTTGCGCCGCGCTCGGTTTGCCTCATGGCAAGCCACATGGCTCGATTGAGATCTGTGTCTTGGGAGTTCAGCGACGAAGAGAAGCTGGACTATGAATTGAGAGCGCGCCAGCAAAGCGGAAGGTGTTTCTACATCGGGACTTTAGACAGGCATGATTAAAATCTTATTTTATCTGCTTTTCCTCTAGTAATCAGGGACTTGCTGATCATGATTGCGTTGACTACCTCTATCAAAGTCGCCGACAACGTCCAATCTCCCTAGAGTTTGCCAGCGTGCTCAACAAGCTACCAATGTCTCTCCAATATTTCACTCTTTCATTCTCGCGAGACCAACCAAGAGACCACGGTTTCCAGCCCCCGAGCATACTTCATTGGAAGCCCAAACAGATGTTTTTAGCCTCGCCTTTCACCAGCTTTTACAAAGAGATGGTCTTTGTGACTTTTCTATATCTGCCAGCATAGAATCTACCATCGTATGCCCATCGACCCAAACTACGAATCGTCTGACCAGGTGGGCGAGTCTGAGATCATGAGCCCTCTCTCCAGATGCAATTCTACCCTCGGGAGAATGGCTCGTCAAGCAAACATCCGGCAGCGGTTGCTCAGCTTCAATAAGAATCTTGGAGGGGGGGCTGCCTGTCTGGCACTTGCTGGGCCACCAGACCCTAGCTTGAGTGACGAGGCTTTGGCCGCTTGGCATGATGCATTCGAGACTCATGGAAAGGAATTCGGAATGAAGTTCTACGGAGACGACTTCATGGGGTTCCAGTTACATGAGAGTTCCAATGCTATATAAGCTGCAAGAAGCATCTAAGTTCATTAGCTTTTTCCAGAGACCCAGGTGTATTGTATAGAGAGATTTCAGACGAATCAATGTCCCGAATGATTTCTCAGAGCTCTATCCATCACTGTCCGTTGTGTAACTGAATTCGCCAAGTCCAACTGGCCCCCGGAATACTTTTATCTCCTGTTTTATTTACCTTGCCGCTGCACTGTGCTGTTACCTTTGTGGGATATAAGAGATTTAAGCGATCTCGAAAGGTATCACTTGGGTTCCGCTCCAAGACGGACGTACGTCATCTGTGGACATGGGTGATGTCTGTATCAAGGCCGAACCGATGAAAGATTGAGTGTGATCCTTAGTATGGGATTTATTGCCTCACTTCTGCAACGGCGTACGTAGCGTGTGGTTCAAGTTCACGAATATGATCGTTAACTGCCGACCGTGGACCTCGGCAAAATTATTCTGATCGGCATAGGCGTCACCGATAACGGTTCTTATTAGCAGGGTATTTATAATATATCAATAATAGGAAAGAAGAAGGGAGGGAAGGAAGTATTGTAGGGTTATAGAGTAGTTATTATAGCTTTTAAGAGATAGGATTAGTAGTCTCTTGCAATATACTAGATTCGAGCATTTCCTATAATATATAAGAAAGCTATAATCACGTAACGTTGGCGATCTTGGTATTAGGTTACAATATCAAAGATAAAAAAAACGGATTCTTTATTATTATAGCAGTGAATCCCTCTTCAATAGAGGAAAGGCATATGAAACACAAGCGGAACCAAGTACAGTATTTAGAGTTCAATAGGTGGCATTATTATCATTTCAAGCAGCCTTTCTAAATTAAGTAATTAACCATGTATTATACTCCCACATATCAACGCAAGTTGAAACTCTATATCGAAACCTGGCTCTATCTACTTGTGCTCAACCCGGCTGACCTTCCATCCACCGGTCACCCGGTACTGGAAGAACCCAGCAGGGTCGTACTTCGCAGCAGTCTCCTTGAGGAACTGCACGCTCTCTGCGCCATACGAGCCAATCACATCCTGCTCCGGGTTGGCGTAGTTCATGTAAATGTACGATGAATGGTTATCCAACGACGCAGAATATGCTCGCAATTCCTCCACAGCTCTCGCCATCTTGTTTTCAAGGATGCTCTCGTACGAGGCGTCATGGGGTGCCAGGGTACCTCTGGCCTCGAACAGAATCGAGTCGACGGGCAGGTTCTTGTCCAAGCTCAGGATGTTTCGGTTGGGGTTGACAGAAGCAAGCATCTTGGGCAAAGGCTGGAAGACAAAGTTGACCGACACCGGAATTCTTGCGTCGGTAAGATCATCCTTGAGTATCTGGAATATCTCGGCTGCTTTGCTCATGATTTCGGTGGTAGCTTGGAGGGATAGCGTAAAGGAGACGTAACGGGAGCCACCCACGTCGGCGATAGTCGCGGCGATCTGACTCACAGGCTGCTTCGACCGCATGTCTCTCGTCAGAGGGATCTTTGAGAATGGTGCAAATGCAGAAGACTTTGTGTTGCCATCTGTGCTTACAGCCATGGCCATGAGGGAAAGCACGCCAGCATCTGATCGGTACAAGATGAACTCGTGATCAGGGCTGCCCGATCCGATTGAGTTGGTGTAGCTCACGAACTGGTCGATGACCTCATCCAGATGGTTCCAGGAAGTGAAAATCAAGCCGCCGTATGCTCCCGTAGGAGGGATGGTGAACGTGCGCATGTCGAAGCGAGTGACAATGCCCAGGTTGCTGCCTCCGCCTTTGAGAGCCTTGAATAGGTCAGAGTTGACCTTGGCGTTAGCATTGACCACTGAACCGTCAGCCAGGACGACCTCGTAGTTGACGACGTTGTCGCATGATAAACCCCAGAGCTGGGTGTGGTAGGAGGCCCCGCCAGAAACAAGCAGGCCACCAGCGCCAACATGACCAGACCGGCCACCAGTCACTCCCAAGCCGAATTTCTCGAGATACGAGACAACGTTGCCCCATCTCGCTGCAGGGCGGACCTGTGCGATCGACTGTCCAAGCATGTCAGACGTATGGTCTTATACACAAGGAGCAGGGATGGGACTTACCTTAGATATCGTGCTGGTGCCATTCCAGTTGCTGGACCCATTCTCCTCAAGGGTAGTGGAGTTGAAGAGGGATAGATCAATGGTGACACCGCGGCGAACAGCGTTGTTGTCAAAGTCGCTATGGCCGCCAGACCGCACGGCGATGTCCCAGTTCCCGGCGCCGGTGACCCCACTCAGAGCCTTGACAACGGAAGAGACTTGCTCGGTTGAGACAGGCTGGACAATGCAATTGGGATGGAGCAATCTGTTGCTCGCAGCGTAGTACGTCGAGAGACTCTCAGTATACGCAGCATCAGCCGGAAAGACCAAGATGTCCTGGAGTCCAGCGTCGATAAGAGCATCACACTATAGGATCAACGTGTTAGCTGCTTCGTGGAACCCCAGAAAAGAGGCAACCCTTGATGACTTACGCCTTTGAAGCCACTTCGAGTTGTGTTGTTGGCAAACACGTGGGTAGGCAAAACTACGCAAGCGGCCAGGCCGAGGTACAACGAATGAATCATATTGGTAGCGGCAAAGAGTGACAAAGGGTGGGTGCCTTATGCAGGTTGCATCAAGTATGCGCAGCGAGCGAGGCCACGGCCTTTATTTGAAAGGAGCCGTGGACTCCTCCCACCGTTAACCTACATCCTTGTAGTATCCCTTGACGAAAGATCACAACGGTCATGGTCAATGCGAGACACTACTTGCCTAGCGATCCACGTAGGAAAAGAGCTAGGCATGGAACATGGCGTGACCTGGCTGGTCTAGTATTGCCGCACACGGGCTATCTACCGGCCTCTGATACCGATAATACGACCACGTATAAAGATGACTAGTCCCGGTGGTTCAGGTCGGCTTCGACTGTGCCTCAAAAAGTTGACTGAATGAGAAGGTACGCCGATAATATCCCTGTCAGGGGTTTCGGGCCCGTCCTTGGCATTGCCTCCGGGTGAGCCGTTGGCAACATCGATATGTGATTATAGCTGAAGACCGCACTCGGAGTTACGGCCGAGCACACCTGAAAGGATTCCATTAGCGGCCAAAATCTCCAGTACGTATCAGCAGATACCCCTGCTAGTAGCACGTTCTACTGGTCCTCCGTTCTAGTATGATTCCATTCTCTTCTTGGCATTCAGCAGAATCTCGTACCTTTGCGGCTCCTCCGCTCAAAATCTGAGACTTTGATGCAACTTCGCTTAGACGTGAATGGCTAGTTCCACCTATGCCTGCTTACTATGTCCACTTGACCCATGCAAGATCAGGGGCCCTGGGAATAATGTCAGGCACGCACCTCGACCAGCAAACCGGTTCATGCAGCCGCCGACCACGGAGAATGCGGCTTTTCTTTTACAGAAGCCTACCTACCTAATAAGGGAAAGGTCGTGCAGGCGAGAAAAAGCTTAAGGTTAGTAAGAACAATGATTTCTTTTTGGGGGAAGAACGCTATGGTAATAGTCGGAAAACGTGTGATCTAATTCTGAAGAAGCTTACACCAGAATACTTAACCTTCACCGTAGCCGATCGATAATCTTCACTTGACGGATCTTCGATGCTTTCCATTTAACCTGGCGCCATACCCACCAAGCGCTGGCACTAACTATGACCTGGAACAGCAATGACCTGCAAGTGCTCGTGCATGCTTCGACATGGGCAGTACGTGAACTTCCCTGACCCCTTTTGCGACCTTACAGACCATCCATACTTACCAAGCGAACGCAGCTCTTCTCCGTGTCGACCATCTTCATCGGATTCAGACTATACAGCAGACTTCAAGCCAGACGCGTCGGACTCTGGGCGGACGATTGGATCCTTATCGTAGGATGGGTCTTTGTGCTGCTGGCGACAGCCATCGTGACCCGGCTCATGATCATCTCTGCGATTCCCGGTAACACGGAAAAGATCCAGCTCGCCCGCACCTTTCAGAACTTGCAGTCCGTGGCATTGGGACTGACAAAGACTTCTTTCAGCGTTACACTGCTCCGATTGATGCCTGGGGGTTGGGAGGCCAAGGTCATTTGGGTGCTCATCGTCACCATGAACTTGCAATTTGCTGCCCACATGATTGCAACCTGGCAGGCAATCTGCGGGGCCGAGGATACTGGGCACATCGGAGGAGACAGCTGCTGGCGGCTGGATCAGTCGGTGACATTCGCAGTCTTTAGTGCCGGTCAGTCATGCTTTGCCTCTCTCTTGATGGAATGACCCGTGCTAACAGCGTGTCTACAGCGTATTCGGCCCTTTGCGATTTCGTCCTCGCCTTTTTACCATGGAAGATGGTCTTCAACCTTCAGATGAACAGAACAGAGAGGATAAGTGTGGCTATAGCTTTGAGTATGGGCTTTTTTGCGGGCATCACCGGTATCATGAAGGCTTACCAAGCCTATGTGATCCTCGACGTTCGATCATCAACATGTATGTGTTTTCCGCCCTTTAGGGGATCGAGACCCAGGTGTCTAGTTTGCGCCATCCACTGACGCCTTCAATTCGCAGACCTTTACAACCAAGCCGTCTACTGGATCTGGTCCATGGCCGAGCCCAACGTCACGATAGTCTCCGCCTCCATCCCCGTCCTGCGCGGGTTCGTCCGCAATGCCCGAAATCGAACGGGGTCCTCACCGGGGACCGGCGGATATATAAAGACGGGGAACAGTAGCAGGAAGTTCCCGAACCACACCCACACCACCGCGATTCGAGCCGAGCGAACAGTAGATCCGGACGGCGCGAGCGACCGCAGCATTCTCGCCGGACACCCCCAGAACGGCGACGGTGCTGGTATTATATGGACGACAGAGGTGAGCGTGGAATATGAAGCTCAAAAAGCAGATTCCAAGGATTTCGCGAATGAGCCTGCAAGTACGGGCGAATACGAGATGAAGAACTATACACATCATAGGTCGACCAGTTCACACATAAGATCAGATAGAAATTCCTAGACAGCAATGATACTGCAACTTTTTCTGTTATCTTACCTTTAACTCGATGAAATATACTCCGTAGACTCCCTGTGATTAATTAGTTTCTATCTCGATGGCTAGGGTAGGCAAATAGTGCCGGGTTCGGAAAGGCCGGAAGTGGGGCCGGTTCTATCGGGAAAGGTGGGTCACTCGGAAGCGGGCCGAGAGGGCTTTACGCGGAACCGAAGCTAGGACCAAGGAACGAAACAGGGTTCAGATGAGAAGTCTCGCAATGAACACAAGCAGGCTTAATACTGGTTTTAGACTTGTAGAAAATATTCAATGTGTTTTCAAACCTAAATATACTTGACCAACCCATCTAGGCTACTCTTAGACTACTGAGTAGATGCCGAGAAGCTATCCGTGAGTGCTGTAGATAGTTGGCGTAGGTTATTCAAAAGAAGAGTGAAAACTACCCAAGAGAGGGTGGAATAAGGGTTGGGTATAGAAATTTCGGAAACGTACTTTCCTACTTTATCGAGCTGGAATAGTGTCGACAAAGACACCAACTTTACATGGTGAGCGGCGCCTAGATACCAATACATTACAACATGCGACATGAATGATAGCAAGAGGCTTGTACAGTAGCAGATCTTACTAATCAGCGTAACACGCAAACAGTGCCTTCCCTGCGGGCAGATTTTCTTGAATCGATTTTAATGAAGCTCAAAGCTACGTAGTTTTGCGACGTCTTGAGCGTTCTCTACTTCAGGCCTCCCGAAAGGACGATTTCTTGTCCAGTAAGATACCCAGTCTTGGCCATCCTGGCGATTTGTTAGTCTCCAACGTGGGCTTAGTAAAAGACCGCTACTCACATGACAGCCACGTTTGCGACCTCATCGGGCTGCCCCAGACGATGCACTGGGATGCTCGCAGCAATTGCAAGACCCGGATCAGAACCTCTCAGGGTTTCTAGGTTGGTATCGCTCGTCCACGTCCTAAACAAGTGTTACAGTTAGCGGATCAACTGAACCTAAGATACAATACACTTTCACTTACTTGGACTTTGGTGTAGGTATCATATCTGTGGAGCCGATCATGGCTGGGAGGATCTAAGAGTCGAGTTAGTCTTGAAGCTGCTAAATATGGGTAGGGAGGAAGAGATGATCGTATTGCTTACAGTGTTGACTGTCACGCCCTCGCCAGCCAGCAAGGTTGACAGATTCAATCCCATAGAGCTGGTAAACGTCAATGAACTTCTGCTCAACTAGGACGTCACTGATGAGACAAACCTGAGAGCACCCTTTGTAGCTGCATAATGGCATCCATTGATACCGCCTCCCTTGCTTGCGATGCTTCCCACGAGAATCACCCGTCCCCAAGACTGCGCCCTCATGCCAGGTAGACAACTCTTTGTCAAGACAAACTGGCTGCGTGCGTTGACCTCCATCAACTCATCCCAGTTGTCTTCCTCAATCTCTTGGACATCTCGGATCCGCTTACCCAAGCCAGCATTGGCCACCAGGACAGAAACGGCATCGTGCTTGGATGCGACGTTGGGATTCTGAAAGATTGCCTCCACGAGGCCTCGGGTCTGATCACGAGCACTGAGGTCAGCTGAAACAGAGGGGAATAACTGGTCGGGATAAGCGAGCTGAAGGTCCTTGGATAGTGCTTCAACTTTGTGCTACGGCGGATTAGCATTTGCCAGCATGGGTCTTATATAGAAATTGCGCAGCGGCTTACCAAGCTTGAGTTGCAGTGAAGAACAACGTCGCAGCCCTCTGCTGCCAGAGCTCTAGCAATTGCTGAGCCAATACCTCCACTTGAAAGAATGTCAGCGCTTGAGTAACACGGAGTTGAGGGGATTCATGATAACGTACCTGGCCCCTGTCACAAGTGCAAGGCGGCCTTGCAGGCGGTTATCGACTTCCCGGATCTGATAAGTAGGCATGATGACTGTGTAAAGGGAGCTTCTTTTGACACGGCTAGAGACAATGTTTGACTGATAGATATTGCTGATGAAATAGACGGTAGAGGAAGACGGAGTAACGAGGGGGTTGTCTGCTTATGAGGGGAGTGGAGAAAGACGGAAAAGCACAACAGCTGCATCTGTTTCGGAGCGAAATCCGGCGGAGCGGAGTCAGTTTATGATCCGACGTCGGCTCACATGAGAGACTTGGTGTGGGATCATGGAAAAGAAGGAGGTGTATTGATTCATGAGCAAATCTTACTTTGCTTAAAAACTACAGAGCTATGACTACCGTATAGGCTATCCTTAGGTCAATGCTGCCCAAAGAACTAGCCTGGCAATATGAAACTCGATGAAGGCTTCGATGTTTTATTCCAATCCATGCAGTTAGATCTTGAAAGATATACATAGAGAATGTGACCGGGCAATTAGACGAGCCAGGTTTCCTGGAGTGTGCATCATGCAATTGATCCATGTAACTCGAGCTTGACGTAACAACCCATTCGTCTAAGAGCATACATGCCATAGAATTAGAGATAATCAGGGCTAAACTACCATATACTTGGGATTTTCCAATTATTGCATGCACGATGAATCTCACATATGCTCAGTTCATGACATGCTTTGGTCAACCACCGGTAATTGAAGTTGACACCCGAGACTCTATATCTAAATGCACAAACCCGTCTTTGCCACGTGCCTGAAAGATTGCAATACTAATGAAAAATCCTCTCGTGGGCGAGCAATGTCGAACTTGGCCGTGTACCGATTCTGGATAGCCTATTAATGGCATCATAATATCTAGGAGCTAGCATGCTCTACACGCTCCTCCTTCTTCCCACCTGCTCCAGCATCCAGACCATGTGCAGCTCGCTTCTCAGCCACATGGCCCTCCTCGTCAAGACGCCCGTTGCTGGCGAGCTCCTTTTGCATGACTCGGGCCACATTAACAGGGTTCCCGCCGCGCGAAAAGATGTGATCTACCTCCTCGAGCGCGAGGTTTGAGGTTTCAGGATAGAAGAAGTAAATGATAGGAATAAAGGCAAGATTTGTTGCCATGAAGATCAGATACGCCTTCCACTGGAGGCGGTTGATGATGATCGGTGTTATCATAACCTGAAGGTTGTTAGCATCCCATAGACTAGACCAAAGGAAGTTGGAAGAAAGGGGGGTTCGAACTACATACCACGACAAAATTCCACAGCCAGTTGGAGCTCACGCCAATCGCAGTTCCTCTAGTCCTGGCATTAAGCGGAAGAATCTCCGGGACATAGACCCACGGGACGCAGTTCATGCTCGCTCCAAAGATGAGCATATATGTAAAGAAGAATGCAACTGATCCTGAAGCAAATGCCCTTCCCCTCGGGGTGTCATCCGCCTGGGACAAAAGTGCAGAGACCATGAGCATGGACACACATAAGCCAGCGGAACCCCAGAGCATTGTGGACCGACGACCCATGCGGTCCAGTGCCAGAGATGGAAGAAGAGAGCCGATGGGAAACATGAGTTGAATGCATCCGGCGATGATCTGGGCAAGCTTGTATTTGAGGCCAACGCTGTCGGTAAGAACAGCTACACAATGTTAGCTATGATCAGCTTTTCGGAAATGCTCCTAGACTTACTGAGGATGTAGTAGACAACCAAGTTGATACCACCAGCCTGATTCATAAACTGAACGAACCATGCCAGTAGCACGCGGTACCTGGTACTGACTTTATCGTTGCGGAACGTCGATGCCCAAGACGTACTGCCTTCAACCTCGGCCTCAATGGAAAGGGCTTCTTCGATCGAGCGGATCTCTCGAATGATGTCTGGATGATCGACGGGCTTGTCGTAGATGGCAGACAAGACATTTATTGCCTCCTGCTTGTTTCCATGGTTAAGAAGCCAACGCGGTGACTCCGGAACACCGAAAACAATGACAATCACCCACAGGGCAAACACAGCCTGGAACGCTATGGGCCATCTCCAGGCGAATGCACCGCCGACGTAGCTAAATGCAAAGTCCCACCAGTATGCGAATGCGATGCCGATACCGACAAACATGACCTCGGCAGAGACCAGGCGACCTCTTTTGGTGCCCTCGCAAAGCTCAGATTGATACCTAGACACCAGGATGAGCTGCGAAGAGTCGAATTAGACCTGAGAGACTCACATAGGAACTGTAGATGTCTTGAGGCCGGTACCGACACCAGTGACGACGCGGCCAACGATGAGATGAACACGATTAAACGCAGTGGTTTGAAGTGCAGCGCCTACAAGAATCCAACCCATTGCGAACCAGATGGTGCGCCGGCGGCCAAGCTTCTCGCCCACGAAGAAATTAACGAAACATCCCAGCAGACAGCCGAGGTTGTAGCTTGACGTGATGAAGCCGGTCAGGGTATCGCCAGGGTAGTCGAACTGTCGCAGCCAGTCCTCGTTTTCGAGAATTCCACCAAAGACGCCTTGGTCGTAGCCGTAGAGAACGAATGCACAGAGACAGCATGATGTAACTGCTAGTTGCAGTTTCTTGCCTCGGCCGAACCAGGTCCTCATTTTGGCGATGGTGCACCCTGGTCCCTGGTAAGAAGCTGTGTAATGCAAGAGGTATTCACAGACAACCGCGCAGTAGGCCTCATCAGTTTTATGTAGCGACTGCCCGCTCCGCCCAGGGCAAAGTTTACATATAGATACCAAACGTCGGTTTTCAGAGCATACAAGTCCCCGCAAAGATCGGCATCACTAGACTAGGTCGCTGAGCAGGAAATCATGTCAGCTCCCTGTGGAGAACCAACGCAGCTGAATATCACCACCCGAGGTTCTGAGTGGGTACAAAGGGCGGTTCAAACTGCTGGTTTTGGCAAAAGCTCGAGATGCTGGGGAAATATGTCTCGATATTACATCATTACCCGAACTAGGGAGTATCAAGCACCCAGTTCTCCGGTTTACTAGACGAAGCTGGCAAGTTGGACCTCCAGGGATTGAGCGTCGGGAATGCCTTTGTTTCCGTCCCTCCAATTATCCCCACACTCTCCATGTCGAGATGACTCGTGCTGGCTCTTGTTTGCGAACCATTCGAGTCATGCTGACTTCGCGTAGCCAACGCAAAGGCTGAGTGGGTGGTGCCAACAACAACAACAGCAGTTTATGGGTGTCTCTAAGGCTAGAGAAGTTTCGTTCAGCTTCCCTCCGTCGCTAGTAATGAATCTCTGCGTGGCCATGCCAGGCTGCTAGGCACCTGAAGCGTCCGTCCCACACAGGTCACACCTCTGAACATCATACCAGCAATCGCAGCAACTCCTTGCAATGATATAATAGGCAAGCTAGTTCTAGACAGGTTCCTAGATTTCAAAGGCCAGCGGTTACACCCCAGACCGAAAAGAGTCAGTCATCTAAGCGACATAATACGAAGGTCCTGACGGAGTGCTCAGGTGGTAGGTAGAGACTCCGGAGTTAAAAAGAAAACCGTCACAGAGGCTCCTAGGAGTCTGGGACGATATATCAAGGCCCGATACCGATGAAAGCTCCGCGATTCTCTTTTATAGAAGAAGCAACTTGGCAATTCTGAAAACCATCGTGAACATACCGTCCTCCCAGGAAGAGGCCGTAGGTGAGTCGGAGCACCAAGTTGTCAGCCAGTAGACAGCCATGAGGCTGTACTACGTACTGCTTCCGAAAGATGATCAGATCTCGCCTAAAAAGAATCCAAAAAACCGGAGACCAAAGATATTAATTGCATCTACCTAGCCTCAGGCATGACGCACCGAATTGATTCTGCCAATCACCCCGCCTCACCGCCCTTGGATCCTCTATAAAATACCGACGGCACCCGCCCAAGCTTCGCTTTTTCCCTTCTTCTTTTCTCCTTAGCTCTCTTTGCCTTTTGGCTTAGATCAAGTGTAGTATCTGTTCTTTTCAGTTTAATCTCTGAAAGATCTCCAAGGAGATCAATCGTGATTATTCCTATTTTTGGCTGCCGGGCGGTTTCCTCTGTGCTTGCACATGATCCCGCCCACAGTGTCCCTGGTATTACACTGCCTCCAGGTGACGCGACACTTGAGCTCGCTTTTCATTACTCTCCCGGGCTTGCCTGGGTGGTGAAGAAGAATCATCGTGAACGCTATCATGTGATGAAGATCTCGTGCATTGGTGGCCTCGTGAACATGCCGAGCTTGATGCCTGGATGGTGAGCCCAAGTAGACCGACGCTTAAACCAACATCGAGGTACTTACTGCTCGTTCGAGGAGGGGATAATAATGCGCATGTCCTTTGATCCTTGGCGGGCAACCAGGAGCATGTGGACCATGGGTCGGCACTCTTCCACATGACAAGATAAACAGAAGCTGCTTTACTGACCATGCCACCATATTCATCGAGATCAGAGCCGAAAACAGTATAAACTTTGGCCAAGACTGGCAGAAACTTCAAACGTTGCCGAGCAACACGGCAATATTACGATTTCATATGCCGACTTTCTTTCTCGAGAACTCTAGATGAGATTCGCATACAAAGTCAGCTCCATCTTTCCAAGTGCTATGATTGTGCGCCAAAAGTTAAACCCTCCTGTCCGTCGTCCCGGACAGCTACATGGCTGGTGTTGTGGTGAAGAGGATAACAACGTCGGCGTCCCGGGCCAGAGCTGCCGTTTCTCCTTGCAGACCCTGTTCCATCTCTGCTTTTGCGAAAAGACCATCGCGAGCGCAGATTTGCTATCTGGAACACGGTTTATCGACTTTTCGTTTATAACATCGAGCTGTGCTGATATCGGGATATGATATCAAAGATGTGGAAAAAACCGTGTTCTTTGAAATTGTGACAGCAAAACCCTCTTTGATAGAGGAAACGCACATAGACTAGATATGTCATATCTATCCTTTATACTTTTTTGTTTAGTCAAGATCTGCGTAGTCTCAGCACGTATTGGAGCATTGCTATGAAAATTTACAATCGTTTGTGAATTGGATTATTTCTATCCAGAACTGACAACCTGAGAGCGCACTTCAAATTATTTTGACCCTATCGACTGTTGAGCTCCCCATGTTAAAACGCTGTAGATCTCAAGCATCCCTTTCTATACACCAGAATCTTCCTGCTCAACCGAGTTCTCGCTCTCAAACGTACTCCAACTGTCGCACACATCAGAGACATAATCCGAGTCTGAATAATCAGGAATTTCACTGGCACGCTCAATGAACTGCAGTGCAAACCCTTCGGAAGTGTGCCAGCCTAAGATGTCAATCAGAATAGCTCAAGCCAATATGGGCTTCGTGGATTATCCCTTACCAATGTGGCAGTGGCACAGCCATACGCCAGGGTTATCAGTCTCCCACGCCATGACCAGGTAGCCCAGTGCAGGCAGCATCGCGGTATCACGGCGAGGGGGGTTGGCGGTATTGAGGGTCACGGATGACGAGTAAGTGCCTGTTCCTTGTGCCAAGATGAAGAAATCGTGGCCGTGTAAATGAATGGGATGCGGCACCGCCAACTCGGTCTCGACGACAAAGTATACCCACTCACTGGCCTCGCTGAGTTCGATCACTGCATCGTCGGTCTCGTAATCTGTTGTTCCGTTGAGGACCTGGGATAGGGTAGGGTCTGCCCAGTCGACAAGCATGCTGGTGCTGTTGAGCGTCCACTTGAACAAGCCAGCCGTGTTCCTGTCGACCGTGGCTGCTTCTAGGTCATTCCAGCTGGCGTCTTCGACTGTCTTGGAGATATAAGGTACAATGTTATCAGTCTCGTCGCCGCAACTATCAGTATAGTCGTAGGCGGTCGTAGAGGGTGTGCCGGGGCTGTCTCCATAATAGACGACACCCTTGATGTTGTCAGTAGAGTCGTTGTCGGAGCATGCCGCCTGCGGGATGGCTCTCATCCAGAAATCATCCCCAACGTCAGCCTGATCCGCAGTAACAATGATATCGTAACGTTGCCCTAAATGAGTCAGTAGGGGGCAATACTAAGGACTCGTAGTAGTACATACCCATGGCTATATCCAGAACGGTGGTATCGTAGGGCGTGATGGGCACGAGATCGGCCGCAATAACCGTCAGCGTGTGGTTGTCGATGGAGAATTTCCAGTGAGTATCGACCGCAGCGTTTACTAGTCTCATGCGGTAGGAAGTTCCTGATGTGAAGGAAACATTGAAGCGCGAGCCAGTTTGCGTGTCGTCGTCGTCGTCTCCATAGACATTGGTGCCGTTGATCAAGCCGTTGTCCAGCGTGGGCGGTCCGCTTGTCTCGGCTGAAGTGTATAGCTCATCGACTGTCTGATGATCCCAATCATTCAGAAAGACCATGCCCAGGTCCTCGTCATAATCAGACGTGGCAGGACCGTTGATGATGATGCCGCCAAAGATGCCCTGCCAAGCTTGAAGAGCCCAATGGGAGTGGTACCAGGTTGACCCGTACTGGGTGGCCTTCCAAGTATAAGTGACCGACTCGCCAACGGCCAGAGGGCACTGGGTGATGGAAGAGACACCATCATACTGGTTGGTGTAGTTCTGGCGGATCCCATGCCAGTGCATGCTTGTGCCGTTGAGAGACGTGCTGAGGGAGTTGGTGACGTGCACAGTAACAGTATCACCCCAGTCAGCAAATAGGGTCGGCCCAGGAATGGTACCGTTTACTGCCATTGCCGAGCGAGAGTAGCCATCTGGGGCGACAGTGACATCGGTCAAATCAAGCCAATACTCTCTGGTAACTCCAGTGTCGACGACCTCGGTCGTGTAGTCAGTGTCGATGGAGTAGTCACACCACTCGGACCGAGTAGTTGCTGTATTCCCACTGCAGGCATCACGAGCCTCCAGTTGTTGGGAGAAGCCAAAGGCAAGTACTAGCTGAAGAGAAAGGGAGCCAGCGAAAAGGGAATAGAGAAACATAATCAGGAAAGAGAAGGGGGCTAAGTGCGCCCAGAAGAAGATTGGAATGCTGGAGGAAGCGACTGGATTACTGAAAACTCGTTCCAGTTATAGGCCCCAAGCCATCAGGTCTTATATCAAGTAGAGATAAGCCTCTTGTTCATGGAGGCCAACACGCGGCAGAGGTACATGTCCCGTTCCCATGAACTGTACAGTATCATTTCGTATCATCGGAATGATCCCAGCCGTCTTAGCCGGACAGACTTGTTTTCAGCAACATGAGCATGCGTAATAAGCCATTCATTCGCCACGTCTATGCCTGCAAATATCCTCGACTGAAGCGTTCTTGGTGATCTCGGTACGACGTTGCAGTTCGATCTCCCACATCCCGACGCTAAACCACGAACTTACACGGGCACGCCCGGGTCCTACCGCGGGATGGTTTCCCCTTGCATACATTTGGGGCGATTTCAACTGCCGATACTATAAATATTGCCCGTTTCGATGCATGATCGGTCTCTGGCTGTCCCATTCCGTGTGGGAGGATCGGGACGAGGCCTGCGCAAGCGCCTCATAAAGATGCAACTGCACTAACGGATAGAGATTACAAGACGCGTCCTTAAAGGAGACCTTGTTGGAGGCCACTCGCATTATATCCCGGCACATTATTCTTCGATAGTATTCCGCTGTACTGCAGTTTCCTTAAACCCCCTTCTTTGCTGCGTGCTCTCTCCATCAACCCGATCAAAACTTGCTCGGACCATTTCTCTTGCAAACATGCACAAGTTCACAGCTATCATATTTGGATTGTCGAGTTTCGTGGCCCATTCATATGCGGCCAACGACGACACTCCCTTTGCCCTTTATGCCTATGGCTCTGGTATCGGAGGCCTTCCTATGTTCTCCTCGGGCAGTGAGTCATATAATCTAACTTCGTCAACAACTTCTAAATGAGCGTCATTGTTGACTCTTTCCTCTCAAGGCGATGTCTTTCTTGGCGACTTCAGCGATGCGAACGACCCCGAGGCTGCACCAGTCACTCGTGAGTTATCCCAGTCCGCTCTATAATCTGAAATCGCAGTCACTAATATAAGAACAGTTACTCCTGGAGACGAAATGTGGGCTGGAAATCCCAACACGACTGGTGATGCCAGTGGCCAGAAGCCAACCTGGTCCGACAGGACCTTTGCCGTCCCCGGACCTTCTTCATCTTCTCACAACGTCATGCTTGTCAACGGCACTGCCGATAGTCACGATATAGTCACCACCTTTGTCTTCTATGGTACCTTTGTACTCGTCGATCAAGATGGCAAGCTGACGTCTCTGTGGTACGGTGTCCCTTCCAGCAACGGTATCTACTCGTTAGGATGGAACGCTTCAAGTGATGATGCGTCAGCGAATCGAATCCCGCTCACTCTTAAGAGAACCCCGCCTTCCAATCCAACTGATTAGAAGATTTGGGGTTCGATATTTGCGTGTGTGGCGCGGCTGGTACTATAGATAGGGGTTGGGCAAGAGTTTTGCATAACCTGGGTTGTGATGTTGCATGATGAAGAGACACGCTATTACATGGATACGACTACTGAACATCCTCGAGTTACTTTGAATCTTGAACGGTTATTACTAAGGAATTCCTTCCCATAGGCTCGTGCGTATCTCGTAAATATACCAGGTAGACCTGTAGGAATATGGTGATTTTCTTTCTACCCTCATCATCTAGCTTAGCATCTATAGAAAAAGCCTTACTAAACGTCGGTGGCCGGGATCTCGAGCGTCGTAAACTTCCAAGTCTTGCCACCATCCGACGTCGACATCTCTCCACCAGTGGTGCCCTGTTCCCAACCTCCGGTCTGCCCAAAGCTGGAGTCCGCACTGCTTAGTGTTATTGAAACATCCTCCCAGCCTATTGATACTGTTAGTCACCGCTTCCATTGCGTTGTATGTGTTTCGGTGATAAGGAGATATACTGTGTTCTGGGGCAGTGGCACAAGTACCAGCTGCACATTCGATTGAGATGTAAAAGATCTCGCCGTGCTGTCCCTTGCCTGAGAATATGACGTTAGTTATGTATCTCTAGTACAGATGTGCTGGGAACCCGGCGACGTACTCGTCGAGACGCTAGAGACGAGCTTGTCGTTGACGTAGAGATTCTGGTCCCACATCTGAGTTTTGGGGTTCATTTTGTCTGATAATATGCGTCAACTGAGTTCTCGAGAGGTATAGTAGTGCGCGTTATACGTACAGTGCGTCTTGATGCGAGATCCAGGAGCGGCCTTGACGGGTGTGCCTGCGTTGGCCTCGGTGCCTTGTTACGTTAGTCTTGACTATCGACTACCCATGCAGAAGCCAGGCTTTACCTATGAGCGCGTAGGCAAAGTTGCACCATTGCTTTCCAAGGTTGGTGCAGTATCCCAACCTATAAAGTATTAGTCCACAACTTGAGATGTTCACGGTCAAGGATGAATCGTGGCATACCCTGCAGGTGCATTCTCGGTCACGCCTTGTAAGAAGGACGCTTGGTTTTCCATCATGATAGCACTCCACAAGGCAACATCTTCCGTGATAGGGTTGGGGACATCTCCAACGACAAGCGTTGCGGACGCTTCTTGGATGTATGCATTGGGCTTTGCAAAGAGGGTAACGACATCGAGATTCGCAATGGCTTGGGAGACAAGCGTCGAAAGGACGCCGACAGCTGCAAAAGTCTTCATGATGGTTTAGATATGATGGCTGAAGTAGGATGCGTAGAGAACAGGTGGCGTGGAGGTGCTTAGGATGGAGTAAATGCGGAATATATAAGGAGTGTTGTCTAATAAACCTGTACTCGATGAGGAACGGACCGAAACTGCTGTTTCAGCAGTCTCATAATCGTGTAGCATCACTAAAAATCTCGAAGCCGTACTGGGGCTAGGGTCTTCACAAACTGCAGTATGTTTCTTTGATTAATTACGATAGACCTTCCTTGAAACCGAAAATCATTGAGATCCACCACTTAGATTCCTCCTCACTAAAACTCGTTGAAACTACCACGCGAAGATCCACCAGTCATTGTGGAGGCAGATCATGGTGGGCATCCCTTGCCAATCCAGCATTAGGTATATTGGTTCTTATTACACGTACCTGTGAAATCATTGTTCCGCCAACAGTCGTTCCCCTATTTCTTTTGTTCCTTTATAGGTAAATCAAGGATGAAACCACTTACTGCCTTGAAACCATATATGCCTTGAAGGCAAACAGCGCTAGATGAAGGATGGATTTGTTGACAGTGTGGAGGCTTCCAGCTGTGTTGATATCGGGATATGATGTCAAAGATGTGAGAAGAAACCGTGTTCTTTGAAATTGTGACAGCAAAACCCTCTTTGATAGAGGAAAGGCACATAGAATAGATATATAGCAGAAAAGAGACAATTTGAGTTGCAAGGAAGTTTAAACTAGATTGGTTATTAGATGTCCTTAAAAGAGTACTTCAAAGCCGACCGAGACTTCTAGGCTGGCCTTGATGAAGGAATGAATGGTTAAGGCATAAAATCTCTACAAAAGACAATATCTCAAAGATAAATCGCTAGGAGACTGATGTAAATCGATGGTTCGGACCCGGTTCCTCGATTGCATCTCTTTGGCCGTTCAGTCGGCCACATCCTCGAGGTATTCGGCGTCGCCTGGCTCGCATGGACACTCCGCCTCAACTCTCTTGATAAGATCCACGTGCTGGGGGCTTCTCGGTGTGACTTGGAACTGGAACTCGCTCGGATAGCTCAGTATTCCAGGTTTCGCCTTGACACCGACGCTGATTTCTTTTCCATCCTCTCCCACCGCTTTGCCGATATTAAAGGTGGCCAACGACTGCACGATGTTGAGATAGAGACTCGCATCGGCAAAGAATCGTCCTGGACAGATCCTGCGTCCGTATCCAAATGCTTCTATGGCTGGATCAGGCTCGCTGCGTGGTCTCAGGAAGCGTTCGGGGTCGAACTCGTCCGGATTGGCATAAACATCTGGGTCATGCAGAAACCACCAGACGGCTGGAAGTAGGTATGCTCCCTTGGGAATATGATGACCGTTATACTCAAACTCCTCATCAGCTGTATGGGGAAATCCCATTGGCGCAATCGGCCACCAGCGCAACGCTTCTTTGACGAGGGCGTCGATATATGGTAGCCTATCCCTGTCCTCAAAGCTGGGTAGACGATCTGTTCCGACCACACGATCAATCTCTTGCTGTGCCTTGCGTTGGACTTGAGGAAACAACACCATAGCCAGAGTAAAACCGGTGAGAGTTATCACTGTGGTGTCTGCGGCAGCGCCGTACAGGCTTGCGGCGGACCACACAATGGCCTCCTCATCTTCGTTGTTTAGATTGGCAGTTTCATCCCCCTCGGGCTTGCATTGATGGATGATTCTTGACACGTATGACTCTCGGTAGCTGCGGGAAGCGATCTGGCGTTGGACAAATCTGTAAGGGACATATGCTACCGCCTGGCTGGACCGCCTCCACTTGCGGGCCGTCTTCTTGAAGGCAGTGCCAGGGAAGTTATCCGGTATATGCTGGAGGGAGGGAATGAGATCAACTAGCCAGGCTAGAGGAGACGTAGCGAGCGAGAATTCGGACATCATCTTGTCAATCAAGTTAACCAAGGAGTCTTGCTGGTTGGGCTCAGTAGTGTAGCCATAAGTCATCTTCAAGACAGTAGCTCCGGCGGTTCTGTTATTGCGGTTAACAATGACTTTAATTTTCAGATCCAAGCTCAATCCAAGATAGAAAGCAGTTTCACTTACGTCTTGAAGTGTTCTATCCATTTCTGAGGTTCGTAAAAGGCCCGCACGAGCTGTCGCTTGACTTCCATCTCCTGGACGTTGCGGAATTGTGCAGCCGATACCTTTGTACCCAGCTCTCGATGCAGTAGCTTGCGATATCGACGGAATGTGCTTGTATAGCCCTGGCAAACAACAATAGACTCATATCCGCACATCTTGTTGGCGAACACCATTGTAGGCCGTCCAGAGGTTTTGCTCGCGGTCTGGTCCAGCAAGTCATGTGCAGCTTTCTTATCGTGGATGATTATGAGTGTCATGCCCAGGACAGACACCGAGCTAATAGGCCCGTAGAGATCTTTGTGCTTTAGCCAGTGTCGGAACTCGGGCACGTTAGGAGGAGGGAAGTCTCTGGCATTTCCCAGTATCGGATATGGCTTCGGTCCTGGAGGCGGTTTACCCCGGGCCCTTGTATTGAAGGAGTACCTGTAGACAAGACATCCGACCAGAGCCACGATACAGAGCAGTGCTGGTGAGATGATGGACATTTCGGTTGTTTTTCGTAGGATGCGACTCGACTGGGTTGTATCATTTGCTTCTAGTAGAACAGCGGACCAACAAGTTCGATAAGAGGCAAAGTAGAGCTTGGATCTCACCGATGGTCGCAAGATATGTTAACGTAAGATTGGTGCCAAACAAGGCCTCAGCTTACGATCAACGTCATTTGTATGACAGTTGAGCCGGTGTTACAATTGGTAGGTCGGCTCATGTAGCCCACGCCGCTTTAGTTTGACTGCAGCGGCACAAGACGCCATAACCAGTTAGTTTGTCTTGGGGCTTGGCACCATGCAGGATGATGTTGAAGTGAGGCTTCCTCCAGTGAAAAGGCCGACTGATCTAGGTTATTCATTGATCTGACATAAACTGCTGTACAGTATATGCAGAAGAACTGATATACTCACCCAAGCCTCCCTTGGACTAACTAGTCTATGTGCGTTTCCTCTATCAAAGAGGGGCTTGCCGGTTACTTAGATAAAGGTGTTCTAGAGATCAATGAACCTATCTATCACATCCTAGCCTGAAAATAGTCTTTTAACTGGAATCTGATAATCCAACTTTCTGCAATTTCAAAACTAGGTCAAGGCTGATAGCTATGGTTCATAGCATAGCCACGACAAAGGGACTGTACTTCAGAAGACCTTAGTATCGATCATGAATGGGAAGAAAACCTCGGCCAACCCAAAGTCTGCTGAATATCACACATTGTTCCCCTTCTCTGTACATGTACTAGTCTATGTGCGGTTCCTCAATCAAAGAGGGTTTTGCTGTCACAATTTCAAAGAACACGGTTCTCTGTACATGTACATATGAGGCTGATGGAACTCCTCATCTATTACCTTACCTTTACGATATACAAATTAATAGTAAGAGAGGAACTCACCTTAAACGTCATCACGAAGATCAGACAGCGTGCATTGCCCTTGTTGAAGTGAATATCAACAGCCAAGACTCGCGTAATCGAGGGGTTGACGATCGGAGCCGTTCAAATCCGTGCTGGCCCGTTCAGTTGACACGGAGTGGGCACCACTGCATATTGATGATGCTTTTTCTGCTCCAAGACTCGCCAATCACATGGAATCATCACATCTGTAAACACGGCAGATGCGTTAAACGAGCCGATACGACGCCGATGGTCGGCGTCACACAAATGCGGAGTTTGTTATAAAACAAGACAGAGTTATCTAATAAGACCACTCGAGTAAACTCCAATAAGTGAACCCCCCCAATCTTGCAGACACCAGCCATCATGTCCAAGTCTATTGTCAACACCCACCCTTACCCCTTCCGCTTCGAAGCAAGCCAGTATCCCGCCATCAGTACCAGTGGAAAGGGCGTCAAGGTCGACTTTTCCAATTGCCGTGGAGCTGTCCCGTCTATCCAAACATCCAAGCTACGAGCCCTGTTCCAGGAGGCGCACGACGACCCCTCAAAGATCGTCGCGCATGTCTGCAGCTACGATGCTCTGAGTTCACGGCTCTGCGAGGAAGCAGGGTTCCCTATCGTTTTCCTCTCTGGCTTTGCTATGGCATCCACATTGGGGCTGCCCGACACTGGTTACATCGCCTTCCAAGAGGTTGCCGGCAAGATACAGGAAGTGGTCAGAGCAACAAGCATTCCAATCTTGGCTGACGGTGATACCGGATACGGTAGCCCAATGAATGTCAGGAGGACAGTTCAAGGGTGTGTACTTGGCAGTTTCCCGTAAGTCAACAGCTGATACTGACACTGGTCAATAGTTTTGCCTTGGCTGGGGCTTCAGGGATTATGATCGAAGATCAAACTTGGCCAAAGCGTGAGACAGGCTTCTATCCAACGGATCATTAGCTAACACGAGTTAGGATGTGGACACACTGCAGGCAAGAGTGTCGTATCCCGTAGCGAAGCCTATGCACGGTGGCAAGCTGCAGTAGATGCGAGGAACGAAGGCAAGGATATCTGGATCCTCGCCCGAACCGACAGTCTCATTCATGGATATGACGAAGCACTAGCCAGAGCACGCAAAGCCATCGAGATTGGAGTTGATGCGGTGTTTGTCGAAGCTCTCCCAGACCGCGAGAGCATGGCTCGACTGCGAAAGGATCTCGAATTCCCAGTCTTTGCCAACATCATCGAGGGCGGGAAAACGGAGAACCTCTCTGCCAAAGAACTCGGTGAGCTTGGGTACTGTGGAGTTGCATATCCCTGGTCCCTTGTAGCGGCGAAACTGAAGAGTATCCGCGAGACTCTGGAGGGAATCAAGGGATCGCTGCTGGTTGGCAAACCGCCGGTTGTCTTATCATACGCCGAGGTTTGCGAGGGGGTGGGATTCAATAAGTATTACGCAAAGGAGGAACAGTATAAGTTTGAAGAGCGGAAGAATGGAGCCAACGGGTATCAGTGGCAAACATGAACCCTTGAATATATTTCCGTATTTCCCAACAGGATAGTTCGTCACCCGTCAATGGGCGGATGTAAAGAGCCTGGACGCCGAAAGGATACAAGCAAAACAAATGGAGGCTTCAAAGCGAGGTGGTACATAGCTCTTTAGTATCCCTGGGTGCCGGATCACTCCCTAAACTCTTTGGGTCTCTATTTCAAATTTGAATATTGATTTAATATGAAGTTGATCTTTTACTTCTTAGATATCCTAAAACTTCCCTTAGAATTTCCTAGGAACTTTCAAAATACGTCAAGAGAATGTTGATGTTGAAGTTCGTTTCCTAATAAAGCGGCGAAGATGGCCACTCACCGGGCCGAAGCGGGTCCTGAGCAAGCCCGCCCGCCGAGACCCACTGAAACTTTCGCGACCCTCATCGACCCACCGAGAACGGCGCCTCGACAATTACTCAATCCGCACAACCACAACGAGATTGTCGTTTCTTGCTTGGTCATGGTACTCCCTCTTGGTCGCTATAGCTCCCCCATATGCCGCAGGGTCTCTACGAGCTCCCCAGCATTGCTGCGGGCCCGGCAATGCCTCCATCGAAGCTTCAGCCATAGCTCCTTTGTCGCATCCGAAGCCGCAGCTCCCCCAGCGCGGGACGAGCTTCTAAAGACGTGGGATAAGTGTACGGCACCCTGTTTTCTCTACCAAGTCCCAGTTACTCACTTAATTCAGACAGCAACACCAATGTGTCCCTCGAATATGGCAGCCAGGGCAGATGCGTCGGGTTTCTAGGCAAGAGGAGAAACATCTCCAAGAACCTCTCGTTTGCCGATCTCACGACTCCCTCGGGCGAAACCATCCAGATCTGCTCCGATGCTGGAGATGCCCACGCTGTCTTCCGCCAAATTCCCGCCAACAGCCCCGTCCTGGTTGACGTCCGAAGCGAAGCCGCCGATGCCAGCCGCGAGGCCCTGAACGATACCTCCTCAAAGACCACCGTCTACCTCAAGGACATCCGAGCGTTGAACAGCGTACCACAGAACCTCATCGTCACACCCGAAGTCCAGTTCCCGCAAACGAAGCGATATTTCCAGATCCGATTCCACCCTGAGCTGCAGGCTCGCCTCAAGTTCCGATCATGGCTAAAGGGCGAGCTCAACCAGGGCTTGTTGAGGAAGGGCTTCACGGATATCGAGACGCCCACGCTATTCAAGTCGACGCCTGAGGGTGCAAGGGAGTTTCTCGTGCCTACCCGTCAGCGAGGGATGGCGTATGCTCTGAACCAGAGCCCACAGCAGTACAAGCAGATCCTCATGGCGAGCGGTGTTTCGCGGTATATGCAATGGGCGCGTTGCTATCGTGACGAGGACTCTCGCGCGGATCGTCAGCCGGAGTTTACGCAGCTGGATATGGAGTGGTCTTTTGCAGGCGCGCCTAGAGTCAGACAGGATGTCAACGACATTGTCCTAGCTGCTCTAAAGTCGCTGCGGCCTGCCTATAGTTACAAAGATATCCGAGGAGAGCGGGTTCCTGTCTTGACGGAGATTCCAGACAGCCCCCAGACACCGGAAGAGCCTGTTGCGCACGAGTTTACGACGCTCAAGTTCCAGGACAGCATAGCTTCGTACGGATCCGACAAGCCAGATCTACGCATTCCCAACAAGGTAGAGTGCTCGCTATGAAGCATACACACCCAAGAACTGACCGTTTCTAGATCCACGCTATACCGGACCTCAAGCCATACCAGCAGTTCGTCAGCATGATTACCCACCTAGAAGACCCGCTGGTCGAGGCCTTTACGTTCCCCCTCGAGGGGTGCTCTCCGCAAGAGGCACGCCAGTTCATCATCAAGTTCATGGACGAGCTTCCTGCTACTCTGGGCGAGAACCCAGATGGAAAGCCCCAGGTGCTGGTCTGTGACTCGAGAAAGCCACTCAGCGGGTTCTCATCTCTTGGCTTCGAGGCGCAAGATGTGCTGGATCTCGTGTCGGGGGGCAAAGACATCAACGACGGCGACCTTGTCATCTTCCAAGCCCGCGAGAAGCCCAAGGGACAATACTGCTCGGGCTCCACCAAGATCGGCGACATCCGCAACATGCTGTGGAAAGCCCTCGTCGAGGCAGGCTACATGTCCAAGCCGCGTCTCGGCGACCCAGGATCCCTCCAGTTCGTCTGGGTGACCGAGTTCCCCATGTTCAAGCCCACCGAAGAGGGCGAGCCGGGCCAAGAGGGCGCCGCGGGCATCGCAGCATCCCACCACCCCTTCACCGCGCCGCTGTCCAAGGCAGACCTGGAGCTCCTCTTCACCGACCCGCTGCAGGCCAAGAGCGCAGCCTACGACCTCGTCCTCAACGGCGTCGAGGTCGGCGGCGGCAGCGAGCGTATCCATGTCGCCGATGTGCAGGAGTTCATCATGCGCGACATCCTCAAGATGACGGACAAGCGCATCGGCGACTTTGCGCACCTGTTTGAGGCCCTGCGGTCTGGATGTCCGCCTCATGCTGGCTTTGCGCTGGGCTTTGACCGGCTGGTAGCGCTCATGACTGATACGTCGACGGTGCGTGATGTCATGGCGTTCCCCAAGACGATGAAGGGCGAGGATCCGTTTGTCAAGTCGCCAAGCAAGTTGACGGATGAGCAGCTCGAGCCTTATGGGCTACAACTCCGACCTCGAGCTGGTTGACCTGCGGAATTACTCCAATACAGGCTGGACTGAGCTACCATCGCAACTCATCCTGTTTGTTTATCATGTGAGAAAATAAAGGCTGTATATAAATGTATCATTATTATGAAGTAGAAAACCTGTACTTTAGATAGAATATGTTGCGATATCGGGCGGTCTTGGTCAAGCTAACAACGGTTTAAGCTAGAACCGCCAAGAATGTGGAAATTAACACGAACATGAACGTCACATTGTCAATACTGCAAGATGGTCAAGCAAAATAATTATGGATTGATTAATCGTCCAGAGTCTAGGTCTCTGCCGCTTCGCATGCCTGCATCATGAATATGCGTAATGATCCGTTTCCCAAACTGCCTTCCGGCAACAGCGTTCTATCGTATTGCTCATGCTTCATGCCCTTGGGGTCCCAAAACTCCGTTGAACCAAATATTGTCCCGTGCTGCAAGGGGTATCTTTGTTCCTCCGATGGAGGCGGTGATGAAATTTGTTGGTGTTTGTTGAGTGTTGCGCTTAGGCCATGATGAAGCCAAAGGCAGTGGCGCCGAGGGCAGCCATGGCGGCGACGATGGCGGACTGGCCGCGAAGGCTCACGGCAGCGTTGTCGGCGTTGTCGCTGTCGTCATCGTCGTTGTCGTTGACACGGGTCTCAACGTCGTCGGCAGCACTGCGGATCTTGGAGCTGGCAGCGTCGACCTTGGTGGAAAGATACGTCTCGACGCCATCAGCAGCAGTCTTGACGTCCGAGACCTTGTCCGAAACCCAGGTCCCGGCATTGGAGGCGTTGTCTTCAGCAAAGGTCTTGACATCGTCGGCCTTGTCCTCAACCCAGGTCTTGGCGTCTTCGCCAATGTTTTCAGCCGACGAGATGATGTCGTTGAGGTCGCGCTGGACGGGGGCCTCAGGAGCGGCGGTGATGGCAGGGAAGGCGTTGTTGGCGGCAACGACACCGGCAGAGGCGAGGATGGCGATCTTGGAGAAATGCATGTTGATGGTGTTGGTGGTTGTTGTGGTTTAGGTTGGTTTGAGTGTGTGTAGGTAAGGTAGTGGAGGTTGATGTGTTGGAGATGTTGTTGGATGAAGTATGCAAGAGGAAGCTCTGGGGTATTTATTGTCGAGTTGGTGATGTTCTAAGGAATTCAAGAACGGAAGGGGACATCCTCTGCCCTTGATATATAAGTTCCTGCTCAGCTGTGGCGGCACGTCTCATCTCATTTGCACCAATTTGAGCGTTCCTTGGTAGTACAAGAAGCCAAGGTGGCACAGGGTCCCCTCACTAAGCCCCTGTCACAGTCTAGAGGGTTGGATTCATCCAGTCACAGCCTAGCATACCTGTCCCTGCGTCGATCCGGTGCCGATTCTTGGTTGCAGCATGGCATTTCACAGCCTGCGCCTCCTCTTGCCATGTCATAACCAGCCGCAAATGCACCCCGATCGGGCCTATCCCGTGCCTTGGATGGGCCCTTGTTTGCCGGCTCCAGCGAATTAGATACGCGTCAACTCGGCCTCCAGCCTCTTCCCCCCAGGAACATGACACGCCGGCTCTGTTTGCTTGATCGTCATGGCTCTTGACATATTCTGAAGTGGCAATGACGTCCTCAGCAAACGACGAGCGCTGCGATTTGCCCCAAAGAGAATGAGGACTTTTTCTCGGTCTGGCCGTTGCCGTGCAGTGCCTGAACAGCCTTGGCGGGCTAAACTCCATCTAGAAAGGCTGGCCGCTTTTAGTTGATGCTATTTCCAGGCGGCTAGCCACACGGAGGCGCAGTTGACGGGTGGCGCACACATTGGATGCCTCTTCCACGGTCTCAGCTGAGCTGGGTGACTTTCGTTCACGCAAGAAAAAGGCCTCAGTGAGGTACCTACGCATACCAGCTTGCGCAGCTCCAAGATTCCAAACGGCTTCGAGATCTTTTTTGACGCGTGGCTACGTGGTGGGGGCCGTGTTGCGTGGTTCATTCCGGTCCAGTTATGTACCACTCCTTAACAGCTGAGACGCTCCATGTATGTTGGAATATGAGACATAAACAGTCTTGAGGCCTTGAGAGCTCGGTCATGTCCAGGAAAACACATTCTGTAATCCGAGTCAAGCCTCAAGCCATCAGCTAAAGCCGCCGCACATTACGCCATGCAATTACGACTCTCGACGGCTCCCATGCACCCTTCAGCACTTCTACCATCATGCCTGACTCTTTTCTTCCTCCTTTGGTACTAGGAAATTCCCACAGCTGATATGTATCGAGATGTCTAAAGTCTTTTCCCTCTTATTCCATCTTTGCTACACCGCCGTTGATCTTGGTTTCGCACTACCCTGAATTGACGAAACATTCTCTTTGTGCTCTACACGGCGTGAGTATTTCGCCTTTCTTACCGTCAAGCTAAATCGTCTTATATCGGTATCGTCTCAAACCTACACCACCGCCTGGACTCACACTCGCTAAAAGCCGACTGATGACGAGGGGTGTATCCCGTGGAGTCAGCGTGGAGTAACTCGTGCCCTAAGCAATATTGGTGACTTATAAAAAGCTGCGATAAATACGCGTCCCTCAATATTATCGATAACGTGTCGGATAAATCACAAAAAGTTACTACATACATGTAGTGAACTCAAGTCCATGGGCGAGCCGATCGCCTCTACGAGCACATCTATCATCAATCGTCAGCATGACGACAGGGAGATAATGGTGTATGCGCCTAAGCTCATCCTCTATATGAAAAGAGCGGAAGCATGAATCGCTATTATTATACTGAAACAACGGTTCAGTCTGTATAGGCTTACAAAACGGTCAACGTTTCATGTCTAGGTTGCCGTCATTCTTCTCAACGGATGCCCCTCGGTATTAAACACCCACTCATCGAGGTTGATGGCGTCCTCATCCGAAAAGATGAGATAAAAGTACTTGAGCGTCTCGGCTCCCCAGAAGCTCTCCATGTAGTCCTGCTGCTTCACCTCCTCGGCAGTGACATCCTCGATCGCAGCAAAGGCATCCTTTGTCTCGGCAGCGTTCCGGATCGCAGTCCACATGTTCCACGCAATATCACGGAACTCGTCGTTGCCGGTGATGCGGTATAGCACAAAGATGCTCTCGATCGCCTCTGGTCGGAGCAGGTAAGACTTCTCCTTGGCCTCAAAGCCGAGAGGTTTCCGGGTTGTGCTCTGGTCGAAGTCACAGGGCTCCCGGCTCGGACACGGCTTGACGCCGACGATCTCGGGCATGAGTCCGTGTGGGTAGACCGAGTATGCGTGGGCGCAACCGCGAGCTAGCTTTTCGCCGACAGCAACGTGGTCGTCGCGCCCAAGGACTCTACCTCCGAGGGCGAACATGCCGCCGGCGAAACAGGTCAGATGTTGTACGTCGGTATTTAGTCTCACCTCCTTTGACCGGCGGAGAACATGAACTTGTCCCAGCATGAGCAAGTCGTCCTTGTCTGGCAACATCGGCCGAAAGGCTAGGTGTTTGATAGCTGCATCAGCGGCGTGGAGGTACATGTCCTTGTACTTTGGCTCAAGCCCCTGCAATAGGACGTATTCTTTGATGAGATACTCGTAGAGGGAGTCGCCGTTAGCCCCAAGGCCGAAAGTGTCGTCCTCCACTTTGAACCCGTTGCGCGCATTGATTTGGAGAGGCCATATGCCAGGGACCTGCGTCTCGTTCTGAGTACGCTCGAAAGCGCGGGTGATGGAGTCGATGGCGTTGTAGTAACAGGGATTGCCGGTGTGCTGGGAGAGACGGGTAAACTCCAAGGACATGCTGCCAAGGCTCGCCGTGCTCTGTCGGGGCTCTGGGTGACCTTTACCATGCTTGAGTTGATGGAACCTGATGGTATGCGGTGGCATATGTTCGGGGTTGTCAAAAGTTGCGTACAAGAGGTCGCCCAGCTCAATCGCCTTGCGCAGTAGCACGCTCTCCCCGCTGAGCTCATATGCTGATAGCAGGCCTCCGAGGTGTCTGATGGTGGTCTCAAAGACGTTGAATCCGTCGGTTGTGGGATGGTCCCAGTCGAGAAGAGCGACGAATTCGACGGCCTTGTAGAACTCGCGCTCCATGCCCATCATCCACAGCGTGTCGAGGTTGTCGACAATGGTGGCAGCCCATCCGCTAAAGGTATCTCGCCCTCCCAGGCTCAGAGGCGCCAGCTCGTCTTCACCCCATGCGTGCTGCTCATATGCAGCCCATGTCTTGCGGAAAGCCTGCTTGATGTCATTCCGTCTTTGCTCCGTCGTTGCGGGGTCTCTCTTCTTCAGCTCAGGCGCAGTGAAATCGTACTGGATCTTGGGCAAGTCCAGAGGGAGTCCTCGCGGAGGTCTGGCCATTTCGCTAACCCGTAGCGGGTGTTTCAACTTGTGCTTGCTCCAGTCATAAGTGCTGGGGACATATCGAATGCGACTGGGCTGTGAAATGCGGTTTAAAAGACCACAGAATATTATCACCGCGATGACGAGCGAAAGAACCGCCCTTGAAGGGGTGAATGGCAGTCCAACCCCCATGATTGCAAGAAAACAGTACCCGGAATTAAAATGGTTATAGAAGTTTGAAGAAAACGAAGAAAAAAGTACTGCTTCGAGTCAGGTAATCATTGGGGCCCGGAGAAGAATGTCGTCGGTCTGACGAGGTCTCAACATCGGGGATGTTGAAAGACAAGCACACGGGAGCGATCGAGGCCGGGCCTGACCTTATACCGGGGAGACCAACGTCAGGGGCCGGGATCCAAGACACGGTCGCATGCGAGATGAATTCTCCTGATCTCACAGTGCTTCCTCGTTCCCCCACATGCTTCCTCTTGATAGGCGTCTCGACAGATGTCTAATAATAAACCGCGACAGCCGCAGCCGCAGTGACAGTGTTTTGGTGGATTTTATGCACGGGGGAAAGCCACAGACAAAGAGCAACAAGGTTAACAGATCGTCAGGGGAGCCGAGCACTGAATTTCACTGAGTTTTGGCTTGTTTGCTGACACACTAGACATCCATGGATGCTACTAATGCTGGTCGATGGTCCATCATTCTGAATGGATCAGTTACTTGGTCGTGCTTGGCTTTGAAACGGCCGCTGATGCCTCCACAAACCTCGTAAATGGCGTGTTTTGTTAAACGATGCATTGCAACGACGCGCAGCTTGATAATCAAAAGTCTTGACACTCCATACAGTTACTGACCTTGGTCAATGCGATGCGTTAATTCGACTGAGAGGTATTTTGAAAATGTTGAGGAGAAAGAAAGTTGTCTGTGATCGGGAACCTTGAATTCACTTCAAGTGTGGCGCTAGTACTCCGTATACCTGCCTAGGTACCTTCCTACCTACCTATGTATCTAGCCCAGCCACATCGTCCTCCACCGCCAAAAATCTCAAAAATCTGCCGCTTTGCCCCAGCTCCAACATCGCCAAACACCAGCAATTTACCTCTTCACCAAAGAAGCGTTCATTGACATCCCCACGTCTTTTACGCACTCTCGGCCACCAAAATGTCGTCCATGCGAAATGCCGTCGCCCGGCGACCTCACCGCGAACGGGCCCAACCGCTAGAACGCCGACGTCTTGGTCTCCTCGAGAAGCACAAGGTTCGTCGAATCTTCACCCCGCCAATGCTCGCCAGTTACTGACCGTTACAGGATTACTCGCTCCGAGCCAAGGACTTCAACAAGAAGAAAGCACAGCTCAAGGCCCTCAAGGACAAGGCTTCCGAGCGCAACGAGGATGAGTTCTACTTTGGCATGCTATCCCGCAAGGGACCGGGGTCCCGAATCCAGGACGGCAAGAGATGGTCCGGAACAGTCGAGGGCGACCGAGGCAACCGAGCCATGAATGTCGATACCGTGCGCATACTCAAGACCCAGGACGTTGGCTACATTCGAACGATGCGACAGGTCGTGGCGAAGGAGGTTGCTCGGCTAGAAGAGCAGGTGGTTCTCACACGCGGGTTCGACAACCTTGACGAGGCTGAAGATCAAGACGATGATGACGACGACGACGACGAGTTTGATTTCTCTTCCGCGCCTTCAAGACCGAAAGCGCCTAGAAAAATTGTCTTCATGGACGACGAAGACGAGCGGGAGGAGACTCTACTGGACCAGATGGACGAGGACGATGAAGCCGAGGCCGAAAAGAAATCGGAGGGAACCGACGCAAAAAAGAAAAAAGACCAAGAACTCGATCGCGCCAAAGCCCTGCGCCGTCTGCGCCTGCAACTCGAGACTGCGCGCAAGAAGCTCAAGGTCCTCACAGACGCCGAGGGCGAGCTCGAGGTCCAGCGCGCAAAGATGGCCAAGACGGCGACTTCGGGAGGAACCACGCGCAAGGGCAAGAAGATCATGGTGCGGACACGGAAGCGATGAACTCAGGGGGAGGCGGTATTTCAAGAAAAATCTCTTATTTCCATGTCATTCTTCGTTATGGCTCGCTTTGCAGTGCGTGGCTCATCAAAAGCTAATCGATACCCCTTGACGCCGTGGGTTTATGATCTACATGATACAATGAAACGTTCGCCGGTCCTTTCCGCCTCTTGCCTAGAGGCTAGATGTTGCCCTCATGATTCCACCCCTTTGACATATCGTCACCCAGTTCATTAATACTTTGACCCGACGCAGCTGTACGCTGCCTTGAACACGCCGCCAACGCACTTGAAGCCGATGGTCAAGATCCAGATTAAGCATTTAAACAAGCCCTTGGCGATCTTGACAACGACCCGTATCAGGAAAGGTAGCTTGTCCTCGGCATCCTTGGACTTGGCCTTGGCGAGGCTATCGTCCTGGCTCTCGACATCGATCTCGAACGACTCCATCTTACGCCGCTTCTTGTCCTCCTTCTTGCCCATCTTGCTCAGACGCTTCTCCTGCTTGCCCGTGAGCAGCAGCGGAGGTGGCGGCTCAAACACCTCCATCGCAGGCGTGTTCTTCTCGTCTGCTGCGGCCACGAGCAGCAAGGCTGCGACGGCCACGTCGACGATAAAGTACGACTCGATCTTGGACGCGATGCCCGTGTCGACCTCGAGCCACCCACCGCCCGTTCCGTCGCGTGTCAGCTTGGCAAGATGCTGCGGTGACTCGTGGTGCTCGAGGGTGTACTCGACGCGAGACCAGGCGGGCGAGCGCTCGATGGTGACGCAGAAGGGAGCTGCCAGAGCGGGATGTACGAGGAAGTGGCTTGAGCTATCTTCATCCCAGACGAGACGGGCGCATTCTCGCTCAGCCAGCATAACAGCCGAGGCATCCTGAGCCTTTTCAATAGCCATTTTTGCGGCGGGTGAAGGCATCAGAAGCGCGACAAGACCGTCATTGGGAGGGTGTTTGCGAGTCTCCTCCTCAAGGGTCGTGACCAGCGCTTCCTGCCAATGTTTGGTGTCGGTGGTCTTATTGCTGCTTGTGCTGCTCTGGCCTACGATGCCGCTGATGATACTGCTCGTCGACGAGCTGGGATCGGTCTTGGGTGCCTTGTACGGCTTGTTGGGATCGTGCCTCGTCAGAGTGACATAGGCTGAAGCAGAGGTCGGGTCAAGACGAAGGTTGTAAAAAGGCTGGGATGCGGATGAGAGGTTGTAGACGGGAACATCCTTCTCCTGGGTAAACTTCATGCAAAAGACTCTCCCCTCTGAAGATGAAGCTTGCCATCCGTTGGCGACCTTCCACAGGTTCTTGAGCTGCTCGGTGGAAGAAGTGGTGGGCACAACGGGAGGCTCCTGGGGGACCCTCTTGGGCCATGCAGCCTTTACAGACTGGGAGCTCAGAGGGCTAATGACGGGGCTCCGCACGGGCGGGTTCCTGGTTTTTTGAGGCTCATGGTATGTTTGTCTGCTGATCACAGCTCGAGGCATCTGTGTAGGGTTCACCTCTGTCGGGACATAGTTCTGCTGGCCCAGCGGCACATCTGGGTTATAAGCCGGAAAGATGGAGCGCATCGGCTGCGCAGATGACTCGCCCAGAGGCGGCTTCGCTATCGAGCTCCTGGAGCGATCACTATCGGAGCGGATGATGGTGTTGGCTTGAGGGAAGGCGGTATCGGATCGGCCCGGGATCACCACGGTAGGCCGGGGCTTCTGAACATGAACATGCTCCGGGCTTGGTCGTTCGTTGTGTTGTTGGCGAAACGGATTAGACTCGACTGGGCTATGTGGCCGGTCTTGAGGGGTCTGGCGTTCATCTCGAGGAGGCGAAACTGCTTGAGGTGGTTGTGATATCTCTGGAGACATGGCCTGCGGCGTAGCAGCCCGTCGTTCATGGGGTGTCGGCGCTCTGCGCTCACGCGACTCGGATCGACGAGGCCGGGGTGCTTGGCTCTTTGCAGCCGGCGGCATGGACGAGCTGGGGCTTGGGAATAGAGAGAACCCTCCGGGGGTTGGCGTCGACATGGCTGCTGCAACGGTTCTGTATCCAACAGACTGGTCGGCGTCTTCTTCTCAGAAGAAGAGGGTGAAGATTATCGATTGGGTATCGGGGTATTCGTAATTCGACGAGGGTATCAGTAAACTAAAGAGCAAGTCGTGGGCGTGAAATTGAAGGTGGGTTGATGAGCTCTGCTACCGCTTCATGTTCACTCCGAGGTGATTACACGAGCTGTGAGAGGTATCTGAAAGATGCAAACGGCAGCAGGCCTGGTCTAAAACATGAAAACCCCCTAGACAAAAACAAGCCCGCCTCGTCGATATTATATCCCTCCATCCCGTCCAGTCTCACGCGTGTTTAAGCGCTCGCATGTCCCAAGTGTGCTGCAAACCCGCATCAAACCCAACCTCTGAGGAGGGCCCCTCCCTAAAAATAGCACCTGCAGGGGGTGCATGGGCATCGAATCGGTAGGCGTATCACACTGCAGCGGCGCCTTAGCCGCCGAGACGCTCGACCCCAAGCGGGGGGTCACGGCCGCTATTGGTCGAGATGGAGGGCTGGGTTTTACTGGGCGGTTGAGTGTGACTGAGATACCTCTAGTTTCTGTAGAGAGGCGGGTAGCAGAGCGATTGGTGCTACTGTGCGTGACATTGCTACTGTGACATTTAAGCACTCTAAAGTGATTCAATCTTCCGGCAACAGATCATGTACCGTCTGCTGTGTAAGTAGTAGTGAGAATAGCTAAGCGTGCGCTGAGGCCCGCCATCTTTGAAGCCCATCCGCATGTCCTCTTATTCCCGTCGGACCGCATCTGCGACCTCGAAACACAGCACACGGCTCACTAGACAGACCGTTGTCGGTAAACAAACCAATGGCCTTGGTTGAGACCCAAACCGGCAAAGTGTGTTTCTGTGATGCATCCCTCTATCTAGGTGCTGGCCCTGTCTGGTCCCGAAACCTCGGACCCGGGGACGATCGGTTGGCCGGTTCTGGGGATACGCTGAGAATGGCGGTAAGGACATGCTTGTCTTTATTCGGGCCTTGTAAAGCTGATCCTTCCAGATCCAAACATATGAAATCCTGGCTCTGGGGCTGTTTGGTGCTCATCAACCACGTGCCCATCCTACCAGTCCTGGCTCACTCGTGCTCTTGTTGTATCCCGCCAGAGAGGGAAGCACTTACGCTGGAACCAGAACAGGTCTGCCTTGGATAATCTGTCTTTTGTATTCTTACACGACACCGCCAGAAGCAAAAACAAAACTTCAACTGTACAATAGCCCCCCTTCGTATCAAAGCGGCGTAGATGTCAATGTCGTCCCAGAACGCCGCAGATGCAACTCACATCCCCATTCCCCTCTCTTTTCCCCAGTACATGACCCATCACCTGCTCTTGTCCCCTTTCACAGCCGGTAGATCCCTGGCCGTGAGCCCGTGTATCCTCTCCCCCCGCTGCTCCATCTCCTTCTGCCGCGACAGACGGACGTGCTCGGGCAGACCCCACCACTCGCGCATAAACTCCTCCTGCGCGGCCGCCATCTTGCTCTTGCGTTCGCGTTCCCGCTGGCGCTCCATCCGCAGGGCGAACCACTCCTCTCGTGCCAGGTCGTGCTCGGCTTGTGTTGCGTGTAGCTTCATGCAGTTGTTCATGACCCGGTGCTCGGGGCGGCAGGCAAAGGATACCGTGAATGTTCGGCCGAGGGCGCAGGCGGCAAAGGCTGTAGGGTGCCAATGTTAACGAGGGTTCTCTGCGCTGGACGTTGGCGCATGTGGCCTGATGGCCCTATTTGCTGCCACGCCGTAGCACCTATTAGGGTCCAGCCGGAGAGAGGACTCACCCTTGATCTCGTCTGCACACTGCAGGCGAACCTTTTGATAGAAGATATCTCGAACTTGGGCCTCCTGCGACGCGGACAATGGTAACGGATTCCTCGAGGGCACTCCCAGCCTCTGCTCCGGCACCGACGGGTTCTGGGCGGCCATTGCAGCCATGGGACGAGCTCGCGGAGCTCAGCTGTATGCGAAGGTGTAGAAAAGACGCCCGCTCGGGTTCTGCTCGGGCGTCTTGGGTCGGGAGGAAGTCGTGGGCGGATCGTTGGTCTCGTGGATATCTCCCGCGAAGCTATATCGGACGAGGAGCTTGTAGCGAGTTGAGGCCATGCACGGCAGAATGGGCTGACCGCCTTCCGCCTTTGGAGCAATCGGCAGATGAATTGCGCCATATCCGACGATGAGTGGAACTTGAAGCCTCACAATAATCTACAGGAAACATTTTGTTGCTATCGGATTTCGGCATCAATTGTAAGCACAAGCCTTAGAATTACTGAGTCTCGTGGCGATTGTCTGAGGATGATTATCGCTAGCCGTCTCTTTCGCCGACCGGTCCCACTCTGATAAGGACAACAGCAGTTCGTGTTATAGAGACAGTCGTATCCTCGACAATTGAGCATTGGATGCGTAGAATATCGATTGTTCGGGCCTTGGGCTTTCGTTTTTCTCTTGGTCAAAGCCTTGTCCTGGCCAATCCCGACCATCGCCGTCGGAGCCGAGTCTTTCAACCAGCTTCCACAGGATCGCAAATCGTCAACTTCTATATCCAGCTGCAAGTTTTTTCTGGAGGCTTACTCCAGACCATCCACGAGAGCGCGACTCTGCATCTTTTATTTAATCTGCCTCCATATCCGTGGCGTTAACAGCTGGAGGCCCTCGCATAGTAGCTAAAACGTATGAGATATGGCCCAGGTACCTAGACCCTTGGTACAAGGAGCTGGAGCGTGAAGTAAACCTCGCTGGGTTTCGTAATATCGCTTTCATTTGAACAAGTCACGCCTTGACGGACGTCGACTCGATGCACTTTCACCATGTCCTTGGTATGAACAGTTGAGGTTGCAAAACACAAGCGCCTACTAGTCAGCTGTACTTCTCGATGGACTTGAGAAGCTCATCACGAACATGCATGAGCGCAGAAACAAGAAAACACCATATACCCTACCGTCTACGAAGGGAGGGCTCACTGTTTCTTCGGCACCGATATGTGGATCATTAATTGCCAACGTAATAGTTTGAGGGACTGGATACTTGGGACGCCAAGCTGATATATCTTTATAGCTGTGCCAGACTCACTTCTATAAACCGTATTTCTTTCCTAGCATCTAAACATTTCCATCCAATATCTTCTATCTTACTGGAAACCTACTAGAGTTCTAAAAGTCTCATGAGGACTTTACGTAGCCTCTACTCTACGGCTAGATCGGTATGTCGAACATTGGCCCCGTACTTTGAATTTGTGGTACTCCTAAGTGGCCATAATTTAGAGCCCCCAGGTGTGTGGTTTCTGTTCTAATGCGCCTGTGTGGACAAGAACCCTGCACCATAAGTTGGTTACTTCAGGCAACTGGTATTAAAAGGTTTCGCACAGTACCAGTGCCGAGTCGATGGTCAAACGAGACATAGTCACATCTGCAGTACAAGGGAAGTATGTGGGCGTGATTTTGAAAGAAAAAGGGGCATTTTTCAGCCAGCATTCTGCGTCTTACAGAAGACAATAACGGCGTGTGTAAATTCAGAATTATTCTCTCATTGTGAGAAGCCGAGTATCGATAGACCACCGATCAGCTCTCTGTCACTTAGGTCCAGTGAGTCCCTCAGAAACATCTTATCGTGCCTTGATAAGTTTACAACGTGAACAAGTTGACACTCTCGCCAGTCTCTCGAAGTTTCCGGTTTGCCTTTGTGAGCATGAATTTCATAACCACACAAGTGACCACGGAGAGCAAGGAGAAGGACATCATCAGGATGTTCGCCATGACGTAACGCGGACCATCGGACGAGGGAAAGAAGTACGGGCTCCAGATGTTGCCCAGCTGACTGAGGAGATTGATAATTGCCATTGCACACGCTCGCTTCTCGGGTGTCTGGTTCAGAGTTGAGCTAGCCCAGCTGAAGACCATGGCGTTTGACGAGAAGCATCCGCAGATGTACAAGAAGGCGGCGGCATATCGTGCCGCGTTGTTGAGGGTCGCTACCGAGATGATGAAACCGATGCAGGCAATAGACTGCGGGATCGCAATGTGGTAGCCTCGGTCCTTGCGGCGGTCACTGGACCAGGCTGTAGCAAAGGCCGTGAGGGTACCGACGAGGTAGGGGGGAGCAGTCAAGACGAGCGTCAGAGTGTTGTCGCCGAGCTTGAAACCCTTGACGATAGTTGGGAAGAAGCTGTTGAACCCGTAGGCGCTGTGGTTGGCCGTGAGCATGACGACCTGTGGTTGATGATTAGTGTTTGTTATGCGCTTGGCAGCAGACTTGAAACTTACAAAGACCCATGTTCGGATATCCTTGGCAGCCATTATCAATCCGCTCCAGACGCTGTTGTCGGCCTCGGGAAGAGACACACGGTCTCTCTTGATACGTTCAACCGCCACCTTTTGCTCCGTATCCGTGAGAAGCCATTTGGCCACTCCGGTCTTTTGCCCAGGAAAGTCTGGCAAGAAGAAGAAGCCAAGCATAGCAGCGGCGAAGCTGCCGGCACCTTCGATAATGAAGAGCCACTGCCACCCGGCGATCCCTCGAGCACCCTCAAGGCCCGATAGCACTCCGGCCGCGATGAGGCCCGAGAAAGCCGTCGCCAGCAGGACGCCCGAGTACAGGATGGCGGTGCGCAGAGCTAGCTCCTTGCGCGGGTACCAACAAGAGAGTAGGTACATGGCACCAGGGAAGAATGGCGCCTCTGCGATACCTAGAAAGAAACGAATCACGATGAGGTGAGAGTAGTTGTCGGCACCGGCCGTAGCCGCAGAAATGATGGACCACAGGGCCGTCCAGAAGGGTATGTAGATCGATGGCCGGGTACGAGTAAGGAGCATGTTGCTGTTCATAATGTCAACAAGTAAACTTTGTATGGTATCAATTTCAACATACCTGGGAAGCTGCATGAGCATGTAGCCGACGTTGAGAATGGAGACTGCCACATTGAACTGGTTCCCTACGAGACCAAGATCCTTTTCGAAAGTGCTGAGTCTCGCTTGACTGCAAGTAAAGTTTATTAGTGTCCGTAAAAGACAGCCCACGAAACTGTACATACGCAATATTGTTTCGGTCAAGGTAGTTGAACAGGTAAAGCAACCAGACCATGGGGACCAGGGTATAGTCGAGCTTCCGGACAAGTCGCTTCTCGGCGGCGTCGTACTCTTCATCCGACATCCCCAAGGTGTTACTTTCAGTCTTGACCATTGCGCCTCCTTCGTCCTTGTGCGGCAGAGAGTCGTCGATATGGTCCGACGAGCCACGCAGAGGGTCGCGCTTGAGATCAGTCTCGTTGATCGCCATTGTGAATATGATGCAACCTTCCAAGCTTGAGAGCCGACCAAGCAATAGCAGAGAATTGTTATGATGGTTAGAATGTTCCCCTGAGATGAAGCGTAGCTCAAGACTCTTAAATGCGCCCAGACCTCGAAGTGATCTTGGCCTGGGCGGGCCAGCTCCATGGAGTTAAGTCGGTTTCCCCAGCGCTTCAGGGCGACGCCCCCATACCCCGCATATTTCCCCAGAGTCATCAACGGGCCATATCATGCTTTGGGCCCAATAGTCGTTCGATAATTGGAGGTGACGAGGCTCTGTTGGAGATGTCCAAGCACGGCCACGGAGCATTCCGCACCAGGGAAAAGTCCAGGCTTGCTGGGAGCCAATGGTAATCACGCCATTTCACAATGGACCCCGTAGAGGTCCTCGGGCCGTTCGCAAAGATGAGGAGCTGGGTTGACTCCAGCCAATCGGACAAAACACCAGCACTATCAAACAACCTGGTTTGAACTCCGGGGCTATCCGGCGTTGCTCTGGAAATCCCACGGATCAACCCATCCATATGCCTGCGCTGACATCCGGTGCAAACACTGGGTTACATTCCCGTCTAGGCAGGAATAGCCAGAGCGGACATTGCTGGCTGACCGCTTGGATACCTATCATATGTAGTTGTGAGTTCCACGCTCTGTCTATTGCTTTATTCTACTGGCCCATCAAGCAGCACACAATGTCGGCAACCAGAACCTTTGGGCTTTTGCGCCAGTTTACAAGCTGTGATGTGAGCCCTTAAACAGCCCTTTCGTGCCTCTAAAGTCTAGTGCTTACGGATTCAAGATTGGTGATGCTCTAGTCAAACTAAAGCATCCCTACGGGGGGTTCCTCGATGGCATTCGCATGTTCTCTCCAGACTCTACAGCTCGCATTCTCGGCCCCGCCGTTACTGTAAAGATGGTTGAGTCGAGTGACAAGTCAGCCCCGGCACTGGATAAGCACTTTGTCGACCACAACCAAAACGGGGGGGTCATGTATATCCAGCAGCCCAAGGGTTTGCCATCAGCTTGCTGGGGAGGACTCATGTCCACGAGGGCTCAGTACCTCGGCGCCGAGGGAGTTGTAATCGACGGACGCATGAGGGATATCAACGAACACAAAGAAATGAAGTTTCCGGTAAGTTTTCATTGCTGACGAATCAGTTCTGTAATTGTCATCCAGAACCCTAACAGCATCAAGGTGTTTGCCCAAGGGCAGTCTATTCTCGGCTCCGCTTCTTTCACAAGAGCCTCACTGGTCAACGTCCCCCTCCAGTTCAAGGGCGACCTCTGGATCAACCCGGGGGACGTCCTGGTGGGTGATGCCGACGGAGTGGTCGCGGTCCCTCCGTCTTTGATTGATCAAGTTGTTGCTCTATGCCAGGAGCGAGCTGAAGTGGACCAAAAGATGTTTGCCGAGCTTCGAAAGGGGGCCGCCATGGGACATTTGATTAGTACCATCCGTAAAAATAAATGAGGTGTGTAAATTGCCTTGTATAAAATAGCGATTTTAAAACAGTACATCGTATAATGAGACATCCTGTTATTTTACTCTTAATGTGAAGGCGTCGGGTAATTTGGCACAAAGTAATAGAATTCCAGTGAGATTTATATATAAATTCGCCGCGTTTACATAAATGCATCCTGCTCATGAGCCAAACAGTCTTCTAGGGTTTTGCACCATCAACAAATCCCACTCCTCATCAGATAACCAGGTCCTCAAACTACGAAGCCATGCCTCGTCGTCCACCTCTAGGAACGGAGTCTCCTTCATCGCGTCTTCGTGACTGCGCACCTTCATCCTAGGCGTGTGCGGCCAGTCGCTCCCCCACAAGACCTGGTTCTTGTTGGCATCCACGAGGGCTCTCACGAGGAACTCGAGATCCTCGTAGCGTGGGCTCTTCTCGCTCACCCGGTACGGTGCGCTGAGCTTGACGAAGAGGTGGCCGTCCCGGACGAGGCGCATGATTGCGGCAAAGCCAGGCTGCTTGGTGGGATCGCTGCGATACTCGAGCGGAAGCATACTCGGAGCTTTGAGCAATCCAAAGTGGTCGGTTATGAGGGGTGTGCCTTTTGAAGCAATCTCTTCACGCACGAACGGCTCCAGAGTATCCCAGAACTCAGTCCGGATCGTCGTCATGGTCAAGCTCCATGGGAGGGACAGGTTGGTCACTCTTTGGAGGTATGCACGCATGGTTTTCTTCTGGAGCTCCACATCCTCCATTGCCCCGTGAGCGTACAGATTGATGCGGAGGCCGCATATGCCAGCCGCCTCCATCTCTCGAATTGCTTCGTCGGTGGTCGTCTCGGGGTCAATCACCCCGACGCCCGAAGTCGTCGGCTTGCCCAGTCGGGCCACGAAGGCCTTGAGCGAGCTGCAGTCGTCGCCGTAAGAGAGTCCATGAGTAAGGACAGAGTTTGTGATGCCTAATCGCCGTCTAAAGTCTTCAAATGCTTTGATAGTTGCTGGAGGCGGTGTCAGGTGGCGGGTGGAGCTATAGGGGAACAACTGCGCTGGAGATCTATTAGAAACCAATTACGAACATGGACAGCTGAGAAGGCTGTAATATCCTACGTTCGAATATGTGATGGTGGGTATCCCATCCTCCTTTGGGGAAAAGCTCCATGTTGTTGGTCGCGATAAGAGCCTCTGGTGCCATGCTGTAGTGATTGCGAAGTCTGGTCGTGAATGTGGATGTTGAAGTTATTCACCATTAGCATATTTCTGCCTAGCCCGATACCCTGAATAATTATATCGCTCTTTTCTTGGCGTAGATCTCGCAACCGAGTTTATGGGCCGGTCTGGAGGGTTCCGTAGTAGGGGTGGCAGAATCGGAGTACTCCGGCCTGCGTGCATTCCCCTGGTTAATTTAGTATGTGTGGGTTTAGTTGATCACGGAGTGAAGCTGGGGCAGATTGCGGCGGAGTGCCGAATCCGGAACGGATGACGGATGGCCCCAGAACAGAGGCACTATATACCGGCGATAACTCGGCCATCAGCAAACGAGCTGTATCAAAGAGCCATACTTGTTTACCTGTTGAATAGACTATTCAAGGAGGATAAAGCTTTCACATAATGAAAGATACCCAAGTAGCAGCGCCAAGCCCGCTACAGTCCGTGATAGCCGGAGCAGCCGCTGGTGGAGTCGAATCCCTTGTTACCGTGAGTCTTGCAGCCCGTGTCCGCACGTTGCTGATTACCGAGTGCTGACAACGGCTCCAGTATCCGACCGAGTACGTCAAAACACGAAAGCAGCTTCTGACTGCATCCTCCGTTTCCCCGCTTCGTCTTCTCATCACAACCGTCAAGAGCAATGGTGTCGGCGTGTTATACACAGGAGCCGGGGCCTTTTGCGTCTCCAACGCGTCCAAGTCGGGGGTTCGGTTCCTGACGTTTGACTCGATCCGAAGCAGACTCGCCCGCGATCCCACAACAGGGAAGCCCACCAGCCTGTCCAACATGGTTGCTGGGGTCGCGGCTGGAGTGGCCGAGAGCATCACCGTCGTCACGCCAGGCGAGAGCATCAAGACAAAGATCGTGGAGGATAGGGCAGGCCCTCGGAGGTTCAAGTCCACCAGAGACGCCATCCGCACCACGGCCAATGAGCAGGGTCTTCGCGGTTTCTACCGCGGCGTCGTGCCGGTGACATTGAAGCAGGGCTCCAACGCCTTGGTCAGATTCACCTCTTATCACGCGATTTTTGACACGATCCAGCCGTACGTCAAGAAGAGTGGTCGTGACGGCCTCACAGCTCCGTTGGCCGGGGCTTCAGCCGGCATTGTGACTGTGTACGCGACGATGCCCTTTGACACGATAAAGACCAGGATGCAGGGTGTCGGCACGGGAGGCGGCAAACAAGGCAGTTTGTATTATGTCGCGTCCGTCCTTCGAGAATCTGGTGTTAGGGGCTTGTGGAAGGGCACTACGCCTCGGCTGGTCAGACTGAGTGTAAGTGCAACTCTTGACGCCCGTGCAAGCAGAGAACTAACCGTGTCTTCCCCAGGTCTCTGGAGCACTCAGCTTTTCAATATATCAGCACGTGCTGGAAGCACTGAGAAAGCCGGTGTCATTCCAGCCTAGTCTGTCCAGTCTTTGAAGGTAGTGTAGAAACAGAATCGCCGAGTTGCATCGTGGATATCATGACAGGGACTCGAGCACTAATACAAGCTCCAAGTAATGAGAGCGCCCCACCGGGCTACCAATTGCTCGTACGGGTACTACTAGTACTAGGTAGTACTGTAGCCGGTAAGCTAGTCGCTAGTCGCTAGTGAAGAACAACAAGGGGCCAAATAAAATCCCCGTCCCCCGCATCTTTCTCCATAAACACCCCATCTCGTCATCACCATACATCACCCGATCCAATAACACGACGTAACTTGTAAGCGAGCCCCCGAGTAGAGACCGTCTGAGCAAAACACGAACCGCAGGCCGATTCGTAGTCATCTGTGTGTCTGTAGAGCGCGCCCGTTCAAGCCGTCGTCCCTCAAATGTCGTCGCGAAACAGTGCCCCCAAAAAGGTCCGTCTTGCTTGTCGTCGGTGTCGGACAAGACGCATCAAGGTAAGCACGTGACGCTGTCTCTCCAGACTGACGTTACCGCCGAGCCTTTGCTGAATGATACAATAGTGTGACGGCCAGGTCCCTGCATGTACCAACTGTGCAAAGGCCGGCCAGGTCTGCCTCGACGTTGATAGTCAGAACTCAGACGTTGTCATCCCCCGCAAGTCAGTATATCGCGTCACGTTTGACAGTTGACACTCAATGACACCTTACCCAGCTTTGTCGGCGCTACTCGCGCGCGTATACAATGGCTCGAGAACATCATCAAAGAACGTGCCCCTGATGTCGACCTACGGGCCGGCCCCCAGGTTGACCCGTCTCCTGACCTTGAGACGCGACCGCTTGACGAAGAAGGGCACGAAGAAGTTGATGCATCGCCAACTCCAGGAACAGTTCCAGTTCCGGTACAGCGGGCTTCACTCAAGAGATCAGCACAGGTGTCTGGACAATCTGACCATGACGGCTCCTTTCCAGAACGAGCTCACTCGGTTGCCGTCACCCTAGGGATGCTCTCTCTCAACTCCGACTCTCCACAAAAGCACTATCTAGGCTCAAGCTCTGGCCTTCTCTTCACAAATCTCATCGGCGCTTCACCATCAAGTGCGGGATCTACGCCGCAGGGGGTCGGCGGCCATGTCCTTGCGGGTGACTCGGAGTGGCAGGATGATGGTGTCGGTCGAGACTACAACCGGAATTATTACCAAGCGTTGAATGCTTTCTTACACCAGGTAGGTTCTCTCGGGTTTGCTGGCCCTGTTTCTCTCTCTGACCAAGTTGAAGGAACTCCCACCAAAGCACGAGGCTGTTGTTCTAGCCCACACATACGTACGCTGGGTTCACCCCGACTTCCCTGTTCTAGAGCCTTCGTCGCTATTCAGCGCCATCGATGCCATCTACAGTTGCGTTCCTGAGCCCGGAGACATCGATGGCTCACCGCATGCCTGGCCCAGCACGATGCCGTCTTTTCGGTGGAACGGACGTCAAATAGTCCCAGGAGCATCAGAGAACGACGGCGTTAGCATGCCCGTCGTAGCCTTTATTCTCTTCATGGTCTTCAACATCGGTGCTATTGTAAAAGTGCGAACCCGCATATACGAGTTCCCGCCGCAGAGGTTCTACAGAGCAGCCGTCCATTTCTCAAAGGACGCCTTCTCGCAGATCTCACTTTCTTCGATCCAGGCTTTGGTGATGCTGGTTAACCACACCATGCTGACGCCAGCTGAGGTCAATCTGTGGACCTTGGTGCACATTGCACTTGCTTATTGTGTTGAGCTTGGCATTCATCGAGAGCTTCCTGAGCAGAGACCATCGGAAGACTTTGCGATGCAGCAGATCAGACGGTTCACGTTTTTCACGATTTACTCTCTCGACAGGTATGTTGCTTACTGGTCCATCTCCTTCAGAGAGACAAGCTCTTATTTGTTAGGTCCATCTCTTCCATTCAAGGACGGCCGCTTGGCTTTAGGGATGAGACGTTCGATATCCAGTTCCCTCAAGCTCCACCGCCTGAAAACGACCACATGAATGGAGCTATTCCATCATCGTTCATGGCAGCAGTTACTCAATACTCGACTTATGGGTACAAGCTCGACCGCATTGTTTCTGACATCAAACTCCACCTTTACCACCTTCCTGGAGATTCCAGTTGGTTTCCTTGGCCAGCTAACCCGGTTCAGCATCAGCAAAGGATCAGAGAGGCATTGAACAAGTGGTGGGAAGATGTTTCGCAGGATTCCTTTGACTATCCTAGCCTTGAAAATCGCCAACGAGAAGTTTGGAGGTTGAAGCTCAAGATCAAGTACCACACGGCAATGGTGCTGCTGTTCCAGCCATCTCAAGTCATCCGAACTCCGTCCACGGAAGGGCTTCAGATCTGCTTTGAGGGTTCTTCGAATATTCTTGACGGGTATCAGCGTCTGCATGACCTCCACAGCCTTCACCATGGGTGGAGGGCTGTACAGAACATATTTGCTGCTGGCGCTACACTCATCTACTCGTTCTGGACATCACAGCATGTGCAGAAGAACGCATCCACTACTCACTTGTCAAAGGACCTGAGAACCTGTTCCAGCCTTCTCACTATAGGCGGCGAATGGTGGCCCTCGGCAAAGAACGGCCAGAAAAGCTTTGGCTCAGTGGCCGACTTGACAATGCGGAAGCTATACATGGAAGATGCCCCATCCAAGGCCCCGCGTCTATCCTTACATTCGTCTGCGGCTGGCCGTTGCAGCCGTGGAGCGGAGAGGAACGAGCCGCATGAAGGGCACATCACCGTGCTTCCAGACACTCAAGCCCTTGAAGGCCTCGAGCACCTACCATTGGGCGAAACAGAAGATACATGGCAGGAGATGGGTGTACCCATTGGTGAAGACTCTGCTAACCAGGCGATGTGGTACGGGATCGACATGGCAAGAACTGGGCAAGGTACGGACTTTGCCCCAGAGATTGAGATGTTCCTTGCGGACTTTGACAGATCCGAGTTCACATGGAGCTTTCCTCTGCATGGGAATGAGGATGCAGATCCATTCGGAACACACCCAAACCCCGGCTTTTGAGTGTATCACCGCCGTGGAGTAGATGGCTCCGGACTCTGGGCACGGAGTAGCCCGGATGTGGAGACGGGCCGGGGCGGGCTGCTCCGGCCTCTCGAGGCGGGGCGTGTCTGCTCCGTTTTACCTCGGCTGGAGATTTGTACATGACAATTGACGATGCGTAACTTGCTGGAGCGTCTGTCATCATGTTCAATAAAGACCAGGGGCTTTTGCATCCACGCACGAGAGCGCTGTGATGGGACTACAGCAGCAATCATGGGCCTTGCAACACTGCGATCCACCCTAGCACGGGGCTCCTTGACAAGACGATGTCTTCAACCATTCCATGCTCGCTGCTTAGCGACGCATTCGTCGCAAGTTGCATTGAGTCCTCTTGAGCCAGTGAGTAATGAGACGCTGTGCAGCCTTGACAAAATACTAACTCGGCCAACAGTATAATCCTCTCGATTACGACTCGCGACTGCAATCCCTCCACCGCGTTCGAGGAACAAAGCAACGGCCCTTGACCCTATCCGAGAAGCTACTATACAGCCATTTGATCCACGATCGAGACGACTGGGCTCTGGATGACATTGTGCGAGGAAAGACTATCCTGCGTCTACGGCCTGACCGTGTCGCCTGCCACGATGCGACGGCAACAATGGCACTCCTCCAGTTCATCAGCGCCGACCTTCCCCGCGTCCAGGTGCCAACATCCGTACACAGCGACCACTTGATTGTGGCCGAGTACGGCGCCGCAGAAGATCTCCTCCGAGCCTCGGGCGACCACCGCGAAGTCTACGCGTTCCTCAGCAGCGCCGCAAAGAAGTATGGCATTGGCTACTGGAAGGCTGGCGCTGGCATCATCCACACCACCATCTTCGAGAACTACGCATTCCCTGGCGGCCTGATGATCGGCACCGACTCGCATACGCCCAACGCTGGCGGTATGGGCATGCTTGGCATCGGGGTTGGCGGCTCTGATGCTGTCGATGCCATGGCTGGCATGCCCTGGGAGCTGGTCTGTCCCAAGGTCGTCGGTGTGCGCTTGACTGGCAAGCTCTCCGGATGGAGCTCCTCCAAGGATATCATCTGTAAGCTTGCAGGCATCCTGTCTGTTTCGGGTGGCAAGGGCAAGGTCATAGAGTTCTTTGGCCCGGGCACACAATCCTTGGGCGCAACGGCCATGGCCACCGTGTGCAACATGTCCGCCGAGGTCGGATCTACATCTTGCATCTTCCCATACTCACAAGCCATGGCGCGTTATCTTTCGGCTACCAAGCGTGGAGATATTGCGCAATATGCAGACAATTTCGGGGAAACATTGCTTACCGCGGATGTGGGAAGCGACAAGTACTACGACGACATAATCGAAATTGATCTCACGACGCTGGAACCACACATCAACGGCCCCTTTACGCCCGATCTATCCCATCCCCTTTCGCAGTTCAAGAAGCACGTCGAAGAAAGCTCCTGGCCGTCAAAGATCAGCTACAGCATGGTGGGAAGCTGCACCAACAGCTCGTATGAGGATCTGGAAAAGGTCTGCAACCTTGTCACGCAGGCCAAGGAGTCGGGGATGCACCGCACCAAGACGCCTTTCATGGTCAGTCCCGGCAGCGAGCAGATCCGCGCAACAGCAGAGGATAGTGGAATCCTGGGGACTCTCAGAGAGGCCGGTGCCGTTGTTCTGAGTAACTCGTGCGGCCCATGTGTCGGACAGTGGGATCGAAAGGACGTTGACATTGATGGAGCTGAGAGTAACTCGGTTATCTCGAGCTTCAACCGGAACTTCACTGGCCGCCACGATGGCAATCCTTCAACCCACTCCTTTGTTACTTCCCCAGAGATCGCCACGACGTTTGCGTATACAGGAGATCTGGCCTTTAATCCTACCACCGATGCAGTTACGTTCCTCGATGAGTCTGGAACTCCGTCCGAGTTTCGCTTCACGCCGCCGACAGCCAGAGAACTCCCCGAGGTTTTCTCACCTGGCAAAGACTTATACCAGGCTCCGATTCTCACAAATACATCCGAGTATGAGGTAGTCGTTGACAAGAATAGCGATAGGCTACAGCTTCTCACACCTTTTGATTCATGGCGGGACGGAAAGGCAACCGACATGCAAGTTCTCATCAAAGTTGCTGGCAAATGCACGACGGATCATATCTCACCCGCGGGACCGTGGTACAAGTATCGCGGCCATCTCGAGAACATCAGTCACAACATGCTGCTGGGTGCTACCAACGGCTTTCTCCCCGATGCTTCATCCCTCAAGATGATCGGCCGAGCCAAAGATCCGACAGACGGCCGGATCAAGCCTGTCCACGAGGCTGCGAGAACCATGCAGGAGGCGGGGATAAGATGGTGTATCATCGGCGACAACAACTACGGCGAGGGCAGCTCGCGAGAGCATGCTGCATTAGAACCTCGCTTTCTGGGAGGAGTGGCTGTTATTGCAAAGAGTTTCGCTCGAATCCACGAGACGAATCTCAAGAAGCAAGGCATGCTTCCACTGACGTTTGCGGATCCCGCAGACTATGATCAGATCAAGGAGGGTGATGTTGTTAGTCTGTTGGATGCCGATGGGAGTGAGCTTCAACCAGGGAAACCCGTCACTATGCAAGTAACGTCAAGTGATGGGAGTCAATGGACTGCACAGCTCAACCACTCATACCATGTCCACCAAATCGAGTGGCTGAGAGCTGGAAGTGCGCTGAACTACATCAAGCGGACTACCTTGGGCGGCGATGCATCATGAGGGCGAGCGAGCTTTCGGGTCTGGAGTTACGCGTGTTAGGTTTATGAAGAGATATGGGAATTGCAAGGCATGAGCGGTTATCGGTTTCTGACAGGAGTGTATGAAGTTGGGTGCATACTATGTTATTTATATTGGTAAATAAGCGATTGTACAATGCCTCGTGTCTCTTACGTGACAGACTGTAACTGAGACAATTCTTATTGGATCGATATCACCACCATTCGCCTCGGAGGATTCAACAACCATCTTCGTATCAGAGAGCAATCGATCATGGACCGCCAAATGGGTTGTATTATAACCGGCCACGGGGACTTGGGGCAAACTAGACACTAAAAAGTTCAAACTCTTTCAACATGGATATCAGATTTCACAACATAAACTCCGCACGCCGCGAACCCCGTCTTATTGAATCACAGGGATCTCCCTCATCCCTCGCCTAGTTCTGGTGGCCGTAGGCCTGGGGAGGATAGGGCTGTTGCTGGGGAGGCGGCGACACAGCGGCCGGGGGAGGAGGCGTGGTGTAGGTATTCTGGCCGTCAAGTTCACTTCCGTAGTTCTGATGCTGGGGAGGGTACTGTCCGTAGGTCTGCTGGCCCTGGAACTGCTGGGGTTGTTGCTGGTCCTGCGGGGAGTAGGGGCCGGCCTGAGGAGGAGGATAGGCACCCTGCTGCTGGTAGGGGCTCTGAGGCTGTTGGTAAGGGCTTGGGGTCTGCTGGTAGGAAGCGGGAGCGCCTTGGGGAGGATATTGCTGCTGTTGCTGAGGGGGGGCGCCTTGGGGAGGGTACTGCTGCTGTTGCTGGAACTGCTGAGG
>JABEYC010000164.1:0-24892 GCA_013266195.1 Fusarium zealandicum | reverse complement strand
TCAAAGATGTGAGAAGAAACCGTGTTCTTTGATATTGTGGCAGCAAATCCCTCTTTGATAGAGGAAAGGCATATATAATAGTTATCCGGTGGCGGAGAATGTCGGGGCCACTTGATTCCTCAGGATTGCAGCAACAGATTGAAGGAGAGAGCTAAATCAGCAGCATTCTAGGTAGAACTTGATGACTGGTTTCTAATGTTGTATATGGGGAAGATAGTACACCATGCAGACGCATCTTTGTTTCTTACAAGTTCCTCAGATTCGATGCTTTTTACATAAGCCTTCCAGACTCCCTAACAAAGCCTTCCTTCTTGGACATGGTCTTTAATTGTCACCTTTACTCGACACAATTAACACCACTGAAATCTACTATGCAGGATTTCAACTCCCATTATATCTAGTCAGGCAGTGGCATTCACATCGCTGACTTGAATCTATTGCAATGAGCAAAAAGTATGTCACTATCTGCGCAGCCTTTGCCACCATGGGGGGTTGCCCCCCTTGGTTACGAACAAGTTGTCATTGCAGTGACTGAATAGCTGATCGAAAGATATTCCTAAAGAATGCCAGAACGCTTCTGGCGCGGGTTTCAAGAAAGGCCCCAGGTCGAACTTGGGGCATTTCTTGGACCAACGAACCAGAGCTGGATTACGAATAACTAGATGCTCGCGCCTATGGATCGTTTGCTGGCTGTGGTCTTTTTGATTGGATCTGCTCTTCAAACTGAAGCAATAGACTTTGGCATGCTCGTCGGTGGGCGTTTCGTCGGTGGGTTAGGGGTCCCTGTCTATATCTCAGAGATCGCACCCCCAGAGATCTGCGGAACACTTCCAGCCTTACAGGATCTACCTATAGTTACGGCGATTATGATTTATTTCTACACGAAGTATGGTACTCGTCACATCAGAGCGGATGGGCGTGGCGTCTGACGTTCCGTATCCAAGTAAGTCTTTGATTAACCGCTGTTGATCAGTCTTGGCATTACTCGGCTCTTAGATCGCTCCCGCCGTCGTTCTTGGGGTTAGAAGACGCTGTATCTCCTACTTGCCTCGTTGGATCGCCTCGAAAGGTCGTGTTGATAAGGCACTGAAGATTCCTGCAAGCTCCGAGACCTTTCCTCTACCGACTCCCGGATCCCAGGCGGGTGGTTCGAGATCCGATCAGAGGCCATATCGAAAGATTCCGACTTGGAAAGGCACTCGGAATTAAGCGATAAAGACAAATGGAAACGAGTTAAACACCAAGTTTTAGCTATTCGGACTGTTTGCGCTAAGGCGTTTGGAAACGAAATCGCGTCAGTACTGGCTTGATGTTTTTCCAACGCAAGAAGCTCCTTTCAGGGGTTTGTGTCAGGCAACTTGACTAAGCTGATCCTGGCAGAGAATGCGCCATGTCGTAAACGCCCTGAACATCGTTCCCCGGCGCTGTTCAGAACCATGGGCCTTGGCTACCAGATGCAGCTCGACATGTCTCGAGTTCTTGACATGTATCAAACGGTCGCGTGCTTCTAGTCGCTCTAGGGCATGGATAAGTCTGGACGAAGACCGCTTTGCATGAGTATCTTCTGTCTCATCATACCCACACTGATTAGCAAGTACTAGAACAGCTGGGAGAGTCCTACCCGGGAGGACTGGGTATCTGCAGCCTTTCTCTTCTTTTTCTCATGCTCACGTATGGGCCAGCATAGGCACGTATTTCATGGGTAATACCAGCAGTTACGTCTTGACCTTGACACATGCGCGGGGTACTTGACAGGCAACTAGTAGTATGCTTAACCCATGGAAATTTTCCATCCTCTAAAAGACCAAGTCTCAAACGAAAAGGCGGGAGAGGAGGAGGCAGCACGAGCCCGTGTCGAAACTGGATTGGCTGGGATGTGCACTCCAGAATGGAGACCTAAAGGCTAGAACCTCCCTTGCAGCTGACGATGTTTGAGATCCTCCGCCGCCAGGAAGAATTTCGTCCGGTCCGTTGCTGTTTGCTTGGCATTTCGAACTACCTGGTAAAAGGTTGGTGAGCCTTGGACAAGGGCATCATTGGGCGATGGAAGTCCATGAAACGCTGACCCTGGCCCCTGCCACTCCTTGGCCAGCGGGTCGATCATCCACTTTCTCTCGTTTGGGGATAACTTTTTCGCTTGGGGATAATCGTACTCAATAGTCTATGTATTGCCTTTCTGGAATCAATCAAGCTTTTATACGTTTGTCCGCATCATGTCCTGAGATTAGATATTGTAAATGACGCACAAGAGTGACTGGGTACCGCAACAGTCCGACTTGATTACCTAGCCATACATCGTAGGATGCTTGAGCGCTACTATCTACAGAACCTCAAAAGGTGGCTCGCTAGTATTTTTCGTACCTGCAGTAGTGCAGTTTAATTGCAGTCCAGGCTTGACCACGCAGCTCAACGGCGTGGTAACTCAAGGCAGCAAAGATCGGTGTTTAGCGACGCCTGCTGGGCATTCTCCTGGCCGTACCTGAAACAATCGGCTAGGCAATCGGGAGAACTGCCAATAAGTGCACATCCATCTCCATTTGACGCGCGCTTGGACGAGTACCAAGGCGCTGAGAACGCTACCCCTGTTCTCTTGGCCGGGGTTGTCGCCGGAAACAGACCAAATCTCCACGAAGCTGAGACGAGGAACATATTCCACCACTCTGAATTTAGTTTCTCCCAAGCAGACGAAACATGCTGTTGAGCCGCATCGCAGGAGGCATAGAGATAGGGATAGAGATAGGGATAGGGATGGGGATAGGAATGAGGTGAGCAAAACCTGTGCAAGAGACTATAAAGAGACCGACAACAGAGTAGTTGGTCTCGTCCTTCTTCAGCTCTCTCATTACATTCCAGGTTACTTTCGTTTCTATTCACTTTCTCTACAACATTCTTCTCTTCTTTCTCTTCACTGTGTGAAGCTGGTTTATTCACTCTTTCTACAACTTTCACTTTTACCACTCACAAAACACCAACTCAAAACCTTTCTCGCTCTTTTCCATCGCAAACATGTCTCTCCGAACTGCTGCTACTCTCATCGGCGCCTTCGCCACCGTCGCCCTCGGCCACGGAACCGTCACCGGCTTCAAGGTTGACGGAGTCCAACAGAAGGGCTACAACCTTGACTACTACTACGCCAAGCAGAACGGCCAGGCTACCCCCGAGATTGCGGCCTGGTCCGCCGAGAACCTCGACAACGGATTCGTTTCCCCCGCTGCCTACGGCACCTCTGATATCAGCTGCCACAAGAACTCTGCGCCTGGTGCCAAGTCTGTGTCGGTCAAGGCTGGCGGAAGTGTCGAGTTCCAGTGGTCGGCCTGGCCCGAGTCGCATTTCGGCCCCGTCTTCACCTACGTTGCCAAGTGCGCCGGTGACTGCTCCTCCGCCGACCCTGCTACCCTGAAATGGGTCAAGATTGACGAGGGTGGCTACGACGCTGCTACCAAGAAGTGGGCTGCCGTCGAGCTCATCGAGAACAACAGCACTTGGGTCACGACTGTCCCCGAGACTCTCGCTGCCGGCAACTACGTCTTCCGCCACGAGATCATCGCCATGCACGGCGCTGGCGACAAGAACGGCGCCCAGAACTACCCCCAGTGCTTCAACATCGAGATTACTGGCTCCGGCAGTGACAACCCCGAGGGTGTTTTGGGCTCCAAGCTCTACACTGCCACCGACGCCGGTATCATGTTCGAGCCCTACGGTGACATCAAGAGCTACGAGATCCCCGGACCTGCTCTCTACGGCTCCGGCTCCGGCTCCGGATCTGGATCTGGATCTGGATCCGGCGGTGTTGTTCCCACCGTCCCCGGCAACTCGACCGTCCCAACCCCCGTCGCCCCTGTTGTGACCCCCGTTGTTACTCCTACCAGCATGATCACCTCGGTTGTCCTTCCCACTGAGCCTGCCACCGCTGTTCAGGGCAATGTCGCCAGCTCGGCTGCCCCCGAGGCCCCTGCTTACACTCAGCCCGCTGCCGGTGGCAGCAGCAACGAGGACTCCAGCTCTCTCCCCGAGACCTTTACTCTCGACACTTTCATTGACTGGCTCAAGTCTACTGCTGGCTCTAAGAATGCCCGCCGCCATGCTCGCGCTCTCAACTAGGGTCGCGTCTGGAACCGAATTCGTCGGAATGGAGATATCGGCCGTGCCGAAATGGACGATAGAGATTTGAAAAGTTAGAGACTCAACCTGGATGTAGATCAATAGCTTCTACTAGTTAATAATGAGACTCTTGGAAACTACCACTGTACCCATTTAAACATGTGATTTTGGACTCTATATTAAGTGCTAATATGGCAGAAGATGGCATTTATCTTGTAGATTCTGTACCTGGTTTAAAGTCGCAGTGATGGATAAGCAGATCGATTCTGCTATAGTTGATCTAATCAAGATTAGTTTTACTCCACGTTCTTTTGTAGCAGTTAAGTTATTTGCCAAGCATGAGAGCATATGACATAGCTTGCTTGACTTAATGCAAAGTTTAGATAACTCTGTCTACATCGCTTGAGTCTCACCATGATATATTCTACCTGGAATAAGAACCGTCTAAAATGAATCTCGAAAGTCAATGGCCAGCCAACTAAACTCTCTTTCTATATCAACTAATGGCCGTGTTACTTATTCCAAAAGCCTCGAGTGACTTTCTATACTGTCAAGCCCCTCAAAAGTCATGTCTCTAGCTTTCTTACACTCAAATCCCATCAATCACCGGGCTTTTCCCCTGGGGGGTTCCCAGGCGGTCCTCAAAGAAGAACCTGAGTCTCTCGACCAATACACGATCGGCCATGAACCTAGCAAACTCCGCAGGATTGGTCGCAGTCTCATTCCAGAGGCTGGGATATCCCTGAGGAGCAGGCACATCCCGACGCGTCGGCCATCGACCAGAGCTGGACAGGAACTCGCGACTCAGCAGGAAGTTGTGCAACAACTTGGCTCCCTCGGGGTGAGGCGCATCCTTCAGAATCGCAGCGGTTTGCGGCCAGGAAACGTATTTCCCTTGGGTCGGATGGGAGAATTTGGTGCTGTTGGCATCGACGAATCTGCCGGATGCAGCAAAATAGGCGGCGGCTTTGTTGTTCTTGTCGTTCATAAGGGTGGAGGGTGTCTTGGTCCCGCGAACCCATCGTGGGTTTTGGGCAATAAGACGATCCAACCACGAGGTGCCATATTGTTGCATGCTAACAAGTGAAGCGCATTAGCCACCAGAGCTACACGCACTCTATAGTGTAAAGTATCTGAAAAGAACTCACATCAAGTAGTATGCCCAGAGAACAGCATCGTCGTCGTTGGGATACGTCAGGACCAACTTGTCCTTGAACTCTGGCCGCAGCCAATCCTCCCATTCTTGAGGACGCTTGATGCCCGGTAATTTGTCGGCATTGTAGGCTCCAGACCAGAACAGCACAAAGACTCCGTACCATGCAGCAGTATCGTCCTTGAAGGCATGATCGACAGCCTCAAATCCACTCGGGGCATAGTTCAGAAGGGCTCCCTGCTGTGCCCAGCGTGGGTAGTCATGAAGCGTCTGGAGGATGATACTGTCCACGTAGACGGCGTCTTTCCCCGCAGCAAGCTGCTGGTCTAGGTGCGCATCATGGTACTTGGAAAGGTCGACAGTGACGTTAAGGGTGATTCCCGGGAAACGCTTCTCAAACGCCTTTTTCAGATCGTCTTGCTGGGTCTTTTCATCGCCTCCATGCCAGAGAGTAACGGTGTCGCCTTCAGCAAGGGCGGCTTTGTAGATCTGGTCGAGGCTGCGAGTCTCATGCTCGACCGATACGTCGAATCCAAGAGCTTGGTCGTAACTGGTAGCACGGCACACCAGCAAGGCGACCGTAAGGGCTCGGCGTAGCATTTTGACTGTCTGTAGGGTGGTAGTAAATGTCAAGAGGGGGGTAGGGAGGGAGGACGAGGTGGTTGCGTGTCATCCGAGATCTTACATCTTATGTAGGCTTGGAGTTAAGGTTAACGGATTCATTGTGCCGCGTCATTGGCAGCTGACGGATTGCAACATGAAACGCACCATTATGCACTTGTCTTCTGTGGCCCCTTGTAATGTCTTAGTGGTGGTGATGAAGCCTGCAGGAGCATTACTCCTCTCAAGGTCCAGGCCCCTGAGCTTCGTTTTGGACCGGCTAGGTAAATTGCCGTTCCTGGAGGATATCTACCTGCCGGTTTAGTAATGTGATGCGGAATCTCGGCTTTTGTTGGCCAGGTGGTGTTGCAAAGACATTATTCATCGGCTCGGCGTGGTGGTGGGATAAGGAACTAGCCGCGCCTAGAGCAGATCTGGTACCTTTTCCGCTACGAGCATAACTCTATATATCTAGTACAGTACTGTAATTAAAGTTCGTCCCTGATAGAGCGGATCATGCAACACGCCACAGCTTCCATCACCCAACAACCGCTAAAGGGCCGAGTTATACGAGAACCTTTAGGTACCGCCCACGTCGACTTTGCCTCAATTACTGTCGCCTTTAGCGTTGTTTATTTCTAATAGAAGAGTAACGAAATGCGGATAAAAGTGTCCAAATTATGAGTGAATAGTACACCCCTTGTAATATGAATTACAGTACATCGTTCAATAAAGAATAGAAGAAGAACCATGTTCAATAGATAAGAGACAAGATATATATCCAGAGAACCTATAGTAGTTGCGAAATAAGAGGTAGATAGTAAACAGGAGATATACACATCCATATTTTGTTTGTTATTATCTTCAAAACCTTTACACATGTACAGGCGACATAGCGCTATCAACATACTCTCATCGACACAGGTAGACCTGCAGCTGCCGCTGACCTAAGCGATGGGACTGCTGCATGTTGCTGCATTATTGCCACAGATGGCGGCCTGGACCAGGCTGCGAGGATATGTTTCCCTTTTTCACATTCATCTGCTGATTGCTCGAACCATCGTCTTTCTGCGTGACAGGCCATCGCCAATATGGAGACTCGCCGAGAAGCCATCACCGATGACTGGCAGGAAGTCGAGAGCGCTGCCTCTATAGTCTCGCTCCCTGCTTCCGACGACGATGACTTGTACGACTGGTCACGACTCATGTCCCCCGTTCTGCCCCCACACCAAAACCCTGCCGATCAAGCCGGCCCATCAATCGATCTGCGCACGGCACAGGCTTCGCCGAATACGAGCAAGTGGCCATCTGCACGGTCACCGATGCCTGGACAAGAGCCTGCCGAGAGCACGCCAGGTCCTAGGGAGTACCACAAAGCCTGCTGCGCAGCAATAGAATCCATCGACGGCGTCGTCCATCTCGCGGACGAGCTGGGAGGGTCTCGGGTGTCGACACTCTCTCTGCTGCAATCAACATGTCGTGGTCTCTCAATCCAAACACACGAGCTTGAGCGTATACTTCACGCCTATGCGGGAAAATGGTTGGAGCGAGGCTCCAACATGAACACGGCTGTCGCTACACCACTTCATCCAGAGGTTTTCGATTGGATACACCATCTCCAGACCAAACTTGGTCATGTCAAGGCCGAACTGCGAAAATTGAAGTCAGCTGGGGATGCTTCATCTTGGACAGATCTACCATTCGATGCCACCGAAATGCCTTTACGGGCCAACATGACTCTGGCCGATTGTCTAGTATCATTGGAAAACTCGCAAGCTGTACTTGCTGAGTTCTTGCCTATTTTGAACGCGTAAGTGCAGCCAAAAAGCTCCGTTCTCGTTTCACTGCGATAAGCTAATAAGCCAGCCAGAGATTTCAATGAGTTCCGTACAAAATGGATGTTCTTTCCAAGTCAGGACCTGGATATACACCAGAAGCCGCCTCGACGCCAAGCTCCCCATCCTACTATTCGTCGCATTCGCCAAGAGTTGTACAATCTCAAGGACCGAATTCGAGAGCTCTGGGTGCTTCTTGTGGATATGCAGATCCCAGATACTTCGATATCGCCGCTTTTCAACGTTCGTGTTCTTTTGCAGTCACTGGGCACCGTTATTGAAGCGATCTCGACAATACTCACGAACCACGGATCTGAGTGGATTGAATCGGATCTGGCCGATCCGCCTCCGAAAACAATAAGCTATACCCAGTTCCTCAAACTGGACCCGGATATTCTGCACGATGTCGCGGGTCATCTGGACAAGTTGCGACAAGAGCTCGATATCGAAGACGAAGCGCTATCTCGGTCCTACTCGCGGGAGATGATACAAGCACATCAAGCTTTCTTGCTGGGCGAAGGCGGACAACAAGATAAAATGCAGGGTACCTTTGACTTTCTCAAGTCTCTCTTGACCAATGAGCCATAGTTTGCAGGCGTGTTCATCACGAGCTCAAAGCTTTTGAACTCGGCTTGAGCAACACGGCATGGAATGGATCATTGGAGCGAGCCTGGGGATCTTGGTAGGTACATCATTATACACTGATTATCTAAGCAGATCAGCAACTCATAACAGCATCTATGGAGTTTTCCAAGATGATTTTGTCTTTGCAAAATTCAAATGGTGAATGGGTTTAAACATTCTATGATCGATTGTTGCTGGAAGCTTTGCTCCAACTCGCATCTCAATGTGGCTGGCGCATTGTGGCGCACGGGCCAAGGCTTGAACGCGTCCCATTTCAACGCGTCTCGGAAACCCAAATGGTCAAGAAACTTGAGCACCTCCAACATCACAATCCGCTAAGCACATAACGACCAAGAATGCCGGCTCGCAAGCGGAAGAATGTTGACCCAGACGTGGCAGACGAGGCTGTACCCAAGCGACGCTCCCTACGTCAGGCGGCCTCCAAGGGCGACCAGCAAACCGGTGCAACTACTTCAAACAAAGTAGATCCGCAACAAAAGGCATCCAAGAAAGACAGTGAAACAAAACAGACAAAGGGGCTCAAGGGAAATTCAAAGGACCAGAAAAATCAAAAATCCAACGCGCGAAAGCCGGCCCAAGACTCTGAGCAACAAAATGACGCTCCCAAGGCGGCCCAAGGACAGTCTCGGGCTGAGTCTGAAGACCCCGACGTGGACTCAATACCGACGATAAATCACGATGCACCCAGGCATGATGGGCAATGGTACTGGCTCATGAAGGCTGAGCCAGAGTCGCGATTTGAAAATGGCATCGATGTCAAGTTCTCCATCGATGACCTCAGAGACAAAGATGAGCCCGAAGGATGGGATGGTGAGTTGCGACTTTCCAGCCTTGGGCCTTTGAGAAACGATCGCTAATGGCAAACCAGGTATTCGAGCATATGCAGGTATGCTGGAAAGATAAAGACCCCTGGGGCTACATTTAACTGACGCACTGCAGCACGCAACAACATGAGGAACATGAACGCTCATGACCTGGCCTTTTTCTATGCGAGCAACTGCAAAGAGCCGGGCATAGTCGGCGTGATGGAGATTGTCAAGGAGTTCTCTGAGGATGGTAAGCAGCCGAGCAAACACTCACAAGGACTGGCCTAATACTGTTCGCTTTAGTATCTGCCCGCCGGCCCGGCGCCCCCTACTACGATCCCAAGTCGACCAAGGAGAAGCCCAGATGGGATCTTGTGCACGTCGAGTTCCGGAAGAAGTTTGCGGTGCCCATCTATCTCAAGGAGCTCCGCGAGCTGGGCAAGCCTGGACAATCCCTGGAAAACATGCAGCTTCTCAAGCAGTCGAGACTAAGCGTCAGCAGGGTCAGCAGTGAGGAATGGCAGACACTCTGTGATCTCGCGGACAAGAAGGCGTTGGAGGCCGGGTTGGAGCATCAAGGTCCCAGATAGAGGCGGGATTCGGGTTCAACGGCTGCGGAATCGTTGCTTGGAGGCATGGACCTGACTTGACGGCTTATCATTCACTATGACATGCATCTGCCTTGACTGTTGCTAGGCTTCGAGAACACATACCTCTTACTAAATCGCCCATCTAGAGTCAAAGACCTGCTTTGCCATTCTTCAAAGTATCCCTGCCCAACGCCTCCAGCTGTTAGCTCAATCAATACAGTCAAATTCAACGTATAAACACTCTCGATACGTTTCTTTAGCCAGGAGCGCTTGAAGAAAGGCCGCCGGTAGTGACTTGCGCTTCGGAGGGTCCGAGAGCGCTGGATATTCCAATCGAGGCTGCTTTTAATTGGTCCCTGCAAATGTTGGGCAGTCGTAAAGATAGATGTCTGCCGTGTTTTAATTAGGTCAGGTTGCTGACCAAATGTAGCATTATTAATTGTTGGTAGGGACTTGTATGTGCATGCCTGCCATGCATCAAGCCATTCCTTTCTAGATACATGAGGACGAAAGCAGTGGATCAATTGGTCGACTGAGAACAACCAGCTAGTACGGCTAGGCTTATTGGCTTATTAGTGGATATATCATTGAAACTCTTGGATATTTAGACTCAAGCCTAAGTGATGTGGTAATCTTGTTTTCTTACTTGATCGTGTCTGCGGGCTCTGGCTCAGCCTTTTCCCAAGGTTTGCTGATTTATGCCTACGCCGAGCTCCATTCTTTCCTCGCCATTTAGTATCACATGTTGTCAGACGATAAGACTCAACGGCCCTACCAGTTAGTTGCTGGATCTAAGAGGTTAATCAGGGGAAACTTCCTCTTTGCGTACCTGAAGCGTTGAAAAGTGGACTAGTTGGAAAATAAACGGGCTTTCGTTCGATGGTGTATTCCAGACTTGGGCCGTCCGGCTTTATCGGTAACCCCTGGCTGGGATATCGATGCGTATACCACTTTTAGAATATTTCCACCATTGGCGATACTACGCCACGCTAACTAGCAGCAGCCCACGCCGGCTTTCCATCACTCTTACAGACCCTGAGATGGCCCCCTGGTCAATGCTCGGGTATATGGGACCGGGCTTACCTACCATAACTGGGTTGAGGCCGCCACTAAAATGAAGGGAACGGGACCAGAGTCCAGAATTCAGGTGAGTGAGGTGATGAGATGCCAAGGTCGGCTATCATATCAGGGGTAAATGGTGTGCTAGAGTATATATATGAGAGTCAAGTACAGATGAGAGGAGTAGGATACCAGCACAGAAGCGAGTCTTTGGCCAATAATCATGTTGCTGCTCACTACTCTCCTTTTCTGGCCGGCTGCCGTGATGGCAGCCTGGGGCTGGAAAGAACAAAGCGGCAACTACGTGATCGACTCTGGGGCGAGTCTTGTGATCAGCGTTTCCAAGTCAAACGGCGACATCAACTCGTTGAAGTACAAGGGCCAAGAATTCAATGGTTGGGCTGGCATGAACACGTGAGCTTGGACGGCAACGGCATCGAGGCAGCATTCGCTAACGTCTCGATAGGCATGTGGAATCTGGGCTTGGGGCGAGCACCGTCTCTATCGCCTCGATCAGCAATAATGTCATCAAGGTCTCGGTGCAGCATGGAACCCTCAAGCATTACATCGTGATGCGTTACAAGAACAACAATGTCTATCTGTTCACCAACAAGGCGGACCACAGCGTCTCGGCCATGCGGTACATTGTGCGAATCAAGCCTGGCATCTTCAGCCATGCATCGATCGATTCTGGTGAGCATCTGATCATCCAGAATCAGCTCTGTTACAAGACTGACAAACCACAGACTACTACAGTCCTGGAAGCAAATCCATTGAAGCTTCCGATATTAACATCGATGCCGATGGCCTTACCAAAAGCAAGCACTACCAGGGCGCTACTTATGGAAGGACGATTGACTGTAAGTCGATAAATGCACACTCAATACGAATGACGCTCACATTCTCTCAGACGACTACATTGGAAGATCAACTGGCAAGGTTGGTCTCTACATGGTTCGGTCCAACCACGAGAAGGCGTCTGGCGGCCCATTCTTCCGATCCCTCCTCACCCGAGTCGGCGCGACCGGTGAAGATCTGTACGACATTTACTATTACAACATGGGACACACGGATCCCATGAGGGTTGGCCTTCAGGGGCCCAGCGTTTTGAGCTTTACTGACGGCGGCGCTCCCAACCCGAGCCTGTTTGCCCGAAAGGCGGACTGGACCTGGGTCGATGCTCTCGGCGTAAGTACATCCGATTCCAAGTAAGCTTGCTGAGTCAAGTATATCTACTAACATTGCTTTCGATAGCTCGCTGGATGGACGAAATGGGGCGATCGCGGCTATGCTTCTGGCGTCGGCATTTCCAACATGAAGAAAGGATACGCCTACACCGTCGGCCTCTCCAACCCACAAGCCCAGTACTGGGGTTCGGCATCGTCAACAAATGGTGCTTGGTCCATCAAGAAGATCATCCCCGGCACATACACCATGACTGTCTACAAGGAGGAACTCGAGGTCTATACAGGCACAATCACGATCAAGAAGGCCGCCGGCACAGCGGTGCATACCCTCAAGGCTACGGATCCGGCCGACGACGCCGCCATCTGGCGCATCGGAGAATGGGACGGCACGCCCCGTGGATTCTTGAATTTCGAGGACAAGGTGATGAAGCCGACATATATGCATCCCTCGGATAAGCGATTGTCCAGGTGGGATGCGGGCAACTTCATCGTGGGCACCACAAAGACGAATGGATTCCCCGGCTACATGTGGCAAGACATCAACAACAACCATCTCATCTACTTCCGCCTCAGCCAGTCGCAGCTTGGCAAGGACTACAAGATCCGCATCGGAATCACCGAGGCCTACATCAACGGACGACCAACCATCAAGGTCAACGACTGGTCGGCTCGCGCGCCTGGCGCGACGAAGCAAGCAAGCACGAGGAGTTTGACTGTGGGCACCTACCGTGGCAACAATGTCAAGCTGGATTTTACGGTCCCCAAGAGCGCATTCAAGCAGAGCACCAAGGAGTGGCAGATCTTGTCACTGAGCATTATCACGGGCAGCACCGGATCCAAGTACTTGAGTGGAGGTGTTAGCTTTGACAGCATCGACATGCTGGCTTAGCAGCTCACTGCAAGGCGATGGGTGCAGGGCTAGAATAAGATGATCCTTTTTGGGTCTGCAAACGTTGATATTAGAGCTAATACAAAAGGTAGTTGAGATAAAGGCTTCCTATAATACTACATTAATTCATTTGTTCATCTTCACGGACAAGAATGCGTCTTGTCGAATGACTCGACTTACTTGTGTTACATCCTCCAGAGGTGATTGGGTTGAGAGACCAATTCCTCAAGTGGAGTGATTTAAAAGATACGGAATGAAAAAGGGTTTCAATCTCCTTGCTGCTTGCTGTAAAGATTAAACGTGCTTTCTTTGGCTAAACCAGCTATCAACGGATCCCTCCCTCTGAGATACAACCCTCAAGTTACTTACCTATGCTCAACTGGCAAGTCATTGACACACGCGTATCCTTGCAATAGGATTATATAATTAAGCTGTCTTTGCAAGACTTACGGCATCGAGCGGACTGCAATTTAGGGCTGTATAGCTGCTATAGACTAAGTCTGTTGTAGCTACTGTAGCTATTGTATCTCCCTCATCCGCAACCCCTGATGTAACGGAGCGTCAGCATCAACAGCGGGACCACTTATCATTATAATTGTATATATATTTTGACTCTTGTATATCCAAGTCGACTACCACCATGGCAACGACGTGCAATGGTACTCTTTTTCAAGGTTCTAGCCGGCATTCTTAGATGCAGTTGGTAACAACAAATGATGAGTCAGGCAATCAAGGTTCCTGACACGCTTTCATTGTGCATAAGAACTCGGCTCTCTAGTTTGCGCAAGTCATCTATTACTTTTTCTCGTCCTCTTTTGCCCTCAGTTTCCTGAAGCCACGACATGCCAAGATAAACTCTTCATCACCAGGCGGCCACGTCCATCCACAACAACTTGCTCCTCTTATTCCTGTTGACGGACTGGATAAGAGGATTGAGTGTTCCAAGTCCCTCGAAGCCTATATTCGCAGTTCCTGTGTAACACATGATTTTCGCCTTCGCACCGAGCATATTGTGGCTCTCATGGCAGTCTCGCTGTCAGTTTTTCAACCTGACGGACAACTATCCAAGCAAAAGGTCACTTTCTATGAGCTAAAAGAGGACCTTGATTCTATCGCGCCTTCCTGAAAACATTGTAAGACATTATCTGGTCCATTGTATTGGACCCATAAACCAATACATCCCAGACCTTCGACATCTACGTAAACAAGACCTTACAAACAACAACTATAGCCGGAAGTCATCTCAAGGACCCACCGTCACTGCTGATGCCAATAATCAACAATCTATCGCATGCCCAAGCACAGTATCTGACCACAATAACGATGTCCAAACCGAAGAGAACACATCAACCGACTACGACTCAGACTCCAATACAAGTTCCTCTATCAAGAGAATTGAGAAGCACTATCTTGACGACGCAGAACGAGCCAAATGCTTGCAACGCGATGGCAATGTCTGCGTGGTTACAGGTGCACCTGAACCTGGCGTCTACCATATTGCTCCCTTCACTTGGAACGACACCCAAGCCCATATCAGAAAGACTCGAAAATTGGCTTCTGGTCGAGGCCTCATTCACGAGGGAGACTTTCTTACCCGAGCAGTCTATCTAGATGATCCAAACCATCAGGGATCATCCGACAAGACATGGAATATGATCTGCCTCGACCCTCAGTTATACAGCTGGTGGGCAAACGGCTACTGCGCCTTCAAGTGTCTAGGGGTAGAATCGGCCGGAAGTGATGAGGTAAACGTGACTTTGGAGTTTCGATGGATGCCTCAGACTAAGACACGATTCGGCCAAAATGGATCTTTACAATACTGGCACAAGCAAAAACCTTAAACGTGGTAATCCGCCACCAGTTTCTCGCAATAGACCTGAACCTACTACGAAAGGAGGTGTACCTCTTCGCTCAGGGCAACTTATCTATAAGAAGATGCAAGCAGAATATGTATCTCGATTTAGAGATATGATCGATATGCAGTGGGCTTGTATCGTGATTACAGCTCTAAGCGGTGCTAGGGGTAGTCCTGAGTTACTACCTAATCTGGATTCAGATGATTTAACTATGCAATGGATTCAAAACCAGGCTAGATCAGTAGAATATAGAGACCTTTAAATTATCTAATCCTTGACGAATCTACGTAGTTGTACTATAAAAAAACCCGTTGCTCAAGGCGTGGCTGTGCTACAGTGGCTGTTTTCGTGCCCATCGTCCAGTGCTCATCCAGGGATAAGCCTCGCCTCATAGTCGCACGTCGCCATGCTTAAAGGCGTGTCAGTGCAGATGGGGGACGCAAGTGAGAATTTAGAAGCCCCTAGCAAGGGGCGCTTGAGAAGGTCTTGCCCATGAGTGGTCGGGAATCATCACCTAATCTTCGGCTGGCCGCCACGCTTTCTCCAGAGTGCATCTTGGCTGACGTTGAGGCTGTGTGCTACTGCATATCCGTTGTCACGATTACGGAGACCCCGTTGAACTGTGGCTGTTTGTCTCATTGTTCATTTGTCAACGGAAAGTCGACGAAAAGCAGGCTCTCCTCTATCGAGGTCTCGACTGCGCCATGTTTAACCCTACGAAAGCCAGGAAAGTAACACAGAGCCGCACTGCCTACTCGAATGCCTTGGAATAGACACCTAATTTCTATGGCATAAAAGGACCAAAGTGCTCTGATCCTATCGCACCCGCAATCCAAACAAGTTTCACTTCTAGCCTACGATGCACGCCTCACTCCGCCACGCAGCAGCAACTCTTGCCCTTCTCTCGCTTGCGAGCGCTCAATCGCTCTCCGAGGACTTGGCAAGCGCTATTGCTGGTAATCCTAACCTCTCCCTCTTTCGCTCTCTGATTGGCGCTGCCCCTCAAGGATTCGACAAGACCCTTTCTGCGAAATCCACAGACATCACCGTCCTCATCCCCTCGGATGAGGCCATCCAGAGCTACCTCTCCACCTCCGGAGTTTCAGATATCACTGAGCTAGACGCTGAAGATGTACAAACATTCTTCAAATACCATGTATTGGCCGCTTCCCTCAAGTCATCGGATTTCGACAGTCCCAAGGGAAAGGCGATTCCAACCTTGTTGGAGGGCACGCAGTACAACAACCGAAGCGCAGGAGCCCAGATCACTCGCGAGTATGGAAAGGATGCTATTGGCCAAGTTGTATTTGCGGCCAGAAACGACGCAAAAGGCAACAGAGGAAAGCGGCAATCTGGCGGACAGAACGTGAGCTTGCGCGCGGGTTTGGCCCAAGACGTCGAGATGACGGCCATCGATGGCTCTTGGGGGCCTAAGCAGGCCAACTCATTCCAGATTGTCAATAGGTAAGCCCAAGCAACCATCATGGCTGCTGGATCTTGGCTGATGTTGATCTCGTTGGCCTCCAGTGTTCTTATCCCTCCCCGGGCTTGTTCTACCACTATCCAAACAGTTGGCGACAAGAGGCTCACTGCTTTGGGTGCTGCTTTGAACAAGACCGACTTGTGGAATGCTCTCGATCATTCTCCCAACGTCACATGTCTTGCGCCCTCGACCGATGCGTTCAAGGATGCCGGAGACCCTCAGATCTCACTCTCCAAGACTGATCTCACGGGAGCACTGCTGTAAGCTTCTGGCCTCCAGGCTCGCTTCCGCCCGTTCTGGTTACTAAATCCTTGTCAAACAGTGCCCACACCCTGAAAGAGGTTACATACACAAACTATCTGGAGGACGGCATGGTCCTGGGTACGTTGAATAACACTACTGTTCGTGTTCACATCAAGAACAACGACATCTATTTCAACAACGCCAAGGTCATCAAGGGAAACGTCCTCACAAACAACGGCCTAATTCACATGTATGTCGGCTGTCCAAACTCATATTCCTGACTTTCTTCTATTTGGCTGAAGCTCGATTGCTTACAAACTGTAGTCTCGACTCCGTCATTATGGCAGAGGCCTCCGATGAGCCTAGCAGCACGTCTAGCAGTAATGCTCCGAGTGATACTTCCACCGAGAGCCCTACTAGCTCGTCATCCGAGCCCAGTTCGCCCCAAACAACTGACGCGGCAAACATGGTATCGGCTGGCTACCCAGCTGTAGTTGCCTTGGTCGCCGGACTTTTCATGGTTTAATTTAGCGACGGCTGAGGGTTATGGGCAAAGAAAGAGAACCAAGGTAGGGAAACATGTAGGGTTGAGAAAAAGGACGTGATGCGTGCAACCACTGATATAGTCACATTGGAATAATACTAGTGTGATTGGATATACACGTTCTCGCAGATTAAGGTATAAATTGACTATATTCTGCCTATTTGGAAATGATACAGTCATCTTCCTGCCTTTGCAGCACATGATCACATCAGCACTTGTTAGGTACTACCAGCTCTCAGAGATAGCACCACAAAACTCACATAGAGCAGGCTCAAGAAGAAGGAATCCGTGGTCTTTTCTCAGTCAAGGCCTTTCCTCAACCTTCAGTCAACATTGCTTCCCCATTGGCCACGGCTATGGATGGCTATGGCTTGGTTTATCAGGCTGAGGAAGAGTCTATCGACAACAGAAACGCTCCAACGGGGCCCGTCTCCAAAACAAACATTGTTGTCGTAAAGTCTGCATTTCGCATTATCCAGTAACTTCCCTAAGGCAGATTCCGGCGCCTCCATCGTTGCGTTTTCAATCATGCCAAAGGCAGAAACACCAGCAACCCCTCTTATGCGTTGCTCAACTGCGAGGCAGGATAGCCACATAGACGGGTCTTTTCCCCTGTCACGATAATCCGTTTCGACCCGATCACGCAATGCCATGCCCAAGTCACTTTCTCCGGCTGCTGCATTCTCCGGGCTTATAGAGCCCGTCTCTCTGTACTCCAGTCTTGCTTTGACCATGGCACGGATGAAAGAAGCCTTGACGTTCTGTGTTGGACTTGAATGGCCCAGTCCTGATCTCACAAGGACGGATGGATCGGGATGTGCGTTGGTACACCCGCCTTGGGCGTGTTCCATGACTGACCAGAAAATATGCCCGGCTAATGTGTTTGAGCCTGATCCCAGATACGGAATGATGTCTTGGGGTGGCAATGAGAAACGCTCGTAACGTAGTGGATCTAGCCACATAGTGCAGTTGAGACGTTGCGTTGGGGCCGGGAACGAGGATGCGCTTCTTGAGAGAGCAGCTACTTGGTTCTCGTATGGGGGTACAGCATCTCTGATAGTAGCATCGATGGTAATATCCCCGTTCTCTGGATGCAAGGATGGACTGTGCTGTGTACCCCTGGGCGTATCAAGACCCGTCATTACGGCCAAGTCGGATATGGTTTCGATCAGAGCTGGCCTCTCGTCTCCTGAAAGTGCATTGACGACTTTCTGGATCCCATCTTTTAAGAGCCGATTATGTTGTCTCAGCTCTTCTATGGCTTGGGCTTGACGCTTGCGAAAAGCTGCTTGCGACCGACGACCTCGCTCACGTCGACGCTGTGGTAATCTGGTTAGAGTAGAGCCTTGCCAGGGATGGATAGATGTAGTCTTACACTCAAATCATCTTCTGATTCTGGCATACCGGTGATTAAGGCGCAGGGTTGGGCTGGATGCTGCAGGATTAGAGCGAGGTGTGTTCTTTCTCCACCGATATTGTGCCCGTAATATTACGTGACGCTGAAACTCGTGGATTTGTCAGACACTGTCTTCAAGAGCCCCTGCACTTGATACGCTTACTATGTAGTCAAGTTACCCACCGTCAGCAGTCAATTAAGCCGGAAGCAGTCTGGCGGCGTAAGCATCCTGGGCATGGCCCGATCAACTTTCCCCCGGTCACGTAACCGGTCAGCCAGTTACCCTACAAGAGAGGATCAACAATTATGCCGAGTCTCATTTTACCAGGACTAATCGTAGACGGTTACGTGAAAGTGGTGACATGGGTGATCCGGCTCGAGCCACAATATTAACTTCCTTGTTACTAAAGAGCCTGGACTTGACCATCTATAAGTACCATGGCTGCTCTGTTCACATATGGGAGTATCCTTCCCCAGCAATTTAACTGTAATATCTCACATAGTTTGGCATTTCAATAACCAACATTCAAGATGGTCAAGATCGCTATCGCCGCGGCTTCAAGCGGTACATCAACTCCCTCCTGTCTTTGCTTGAGCGTGAGCTGATCAGATATTCATCGTTCGCAGAGCTGGCTCGAGAGGTCATCGACAAACTGGTTGCAACTAATAAGCACGAAATCACTGCTCTCGTTCGGAAGGTAACAGCCCGCACAGTTGATTTTGTTGGTTCCCAAATTTGACCGAGAGGCTCTAGGACCCTTCTCTGTTCCCAACACTTCCCGGAGTGACTTGGGTTCAGACCGATTATGCACACAAAGAGGCTTTGGTTCAGCTCTTGAAAGGCATCCACACCGTTCTATGCTTTCTCGCAGTACACTTCGACCCGGACAATGAATCCCAGAAACGACTCATCGATGCATCAGTTGAGGCTGGAGTCAAGCGATATGCTCCATCCGAATGGTCGACGTGAGAGGAAGTGTCGCACCTCGAACATTGGCCTACGTACTGACAGGAAATAGCGGCGTTGCTCTGAAGTCTTCCATCGATGTGATGACGTGGTACACTGGCAAGGTTCGCATCCAGGAGTATCTAGAGGAGCTGAACAGAGGCAACAAAGTACGAATAATACTTGTCTAATATTCATGGGGAGTGAAAACTGAAGCTGCGAATAGGTTCTCGAGTACACCTTGTTTCAAACCGGCTTCTTCATGGATTTCCTTGCTTGTCCACACAAGAGTTCCAAGCACATCGTTACACTCCCTTTCAGCATCGACTTGGAGAAGATGCGCGCTTTTGTGGTTGAAGGCTCCCTTAACCAACACATTACTTACACCAATGTTGAAGACATTGTGAACATAGTTGCCCTCGCGGTTGACTATGAAGGTAAATGGCCAGTAGTCGGAGGCATACGCGGACATCGAGTCACGACTAAAGAACTCTTGGAGATCGCCAACAAGGTCCGGGGTAAGCATGAACAACTACGGAGTGGCGGCTATCAGCACACACTTTGTGTCCGTTGACAACTTCACGCTGACACGTTTCATAGGTCGTCCTCTCGAGATTGAATGGCTCAAGCAGGAGGATCTCATGGCGGGAGAGTTGAAGACTAACAACTATTCGCGACTTGATATGCCCTCTGCCACCCAAGATCAGATCGAAGCGTTTTCCAAGACCGTCACGATTGGTGTTCTGCTAGCTATTAACCGGGGTGCCTGGACCGTGTCGGACGAGTGGAATCGGATTTTCCCAGACTACCAGTTTACCCAGGTCGAGGAATTTGTTGATCGATTTTGGAAAGGACAGTAGTTTCATGCTACCTAGAGGCTGGGCCTTCTCTCCCCTGGGTAGGATTTGGGGCCAAGTACGCGTCGCCAATATCGACAGAAGTTCACCATCTTTACACGGCGTCCCAAATTCAATCGTTGCAATTTCCACCAAGACATGGAAGAGATAGTGAAAATACTGCTGCAATATATGTGTGTGTGACTGTATCAAGTCTCATTGGCTGGGCTAAGCCTGCTAGTAAGATTGTTGTTGATTTGGTGTGGCGCCTCACGTGAACCTGCATAAGCTGGACATTTTGCTTACTGATAAAACGAAAAACTAGACCAAACCAACCTCTCCATTCCCCGCGTGGGCCATCGCGAGTTGACCGACGCGCGTAGCCACCCAAGGCTGTCCAGCCTCTGCAGTTTGGCGGTCGTGATGAAGGCGGATTCCGAGGAAGACAAGGAACGAACGAGGGACAAGGTGGGAGACTTTGTGTATGCGCCATTTCTTTCTCAAGTCACATCATCCCGTGCTCCCTTCAACTTGGACCTCTCTGTCCAAGCCTTTCAAACTGCCCTGCTGTGCTGTCTGATGCTAATCTCCCATAGAAAGAAACACTTCAATAAAGGCGAGTTGGCGCTGAAGCATGCCGCGGGTCTTGGTCAACAGCCAAACGCGGTTCCTTTGGAGGAGCCCATCGTCAACGGGCCGCTTAGACCAGTCGAAGTTGGCTGGCATCCCGTCGGCGGATTCGCTGGAAAGTGGTTTGCCGAGGAGACTGGGCTGGGTAAGATGATCACAGAGAGCATCAACACGTATCCGGATCCTACTCAGCACTGGGCGGTGCTTGTAGGCGATTATGCTCACCAATTGTGGATGGTGAGTTTACCCTTAGTGGCCGCATACCGTGGGCTATTTGTTGATCAAGACACATTTGATAAGGACGAGAGCTTTGATGTTATTTACACCAACGAGAAAATCAACCGGGAAGAGTGGCGCACTTTCCAGGTGGGCGAGACGCGTTTTAACGACGATGCAACGCGAAGAGCGGGTGAGTGGTTGATTATTATTCTTTTGATTCTACTTGCCTTTATGGCCATCGCCTTCTTGTTTTCTCTAAACTCACTTCATGCAGGAGAGTCGGTTATCCAAAGCATGAGAGAGAAACAGCCGACTTACAACCTCATCACAAACAACTGTCAAACCTACGCATTGCAGCTACTTGACGCTATCAAAGTAGGCGTGGATAAGGAGTTTGGTACCACGTTGGCCGTCTATGAAAGATTGATTGGCACAGGCAAGGTCAAGGATCTCTTCTCTGGTGATCAGCTGCAAGATCAGATCCACGAGGGAGCAGCCGCTCCGGCCGGCCCAGGCGCAGTCTCGTTTGCACAGCAGGTTATGAACGACAATACGACTCAGCTAGAGACACAGGAAGAACTAAGCAGGCATAACCGGGATAAGGAGGACAAAATGGAACAAGATGAGGAAGAAAGCCGAGATAGAAGCGGAAAGAAGTCGCGCAAGACTGGATTCTTCGGGCGCTTTAAACGAAGCTAGATTATATATCCATACGAGAGACGGAAAGCAACTGGCCACTCGGTCGATCAATAACTGCGTTTGTTTTTACGGAAGCTCGGAGTGACAAAATACATAGTTCCAAGTTCTGGCTACAACTGGGATCTCGTTCTCGCCAAGTCGACGACATGAGAACTGAGCCCGTGGCCTCGTTCCAGATCGTGGTCTACACTTTTGGCGAATCGCTAAGAATTTGCCCGATCTATTTCACGGCACCAACTTGTTGAGTGTCTTGGCTCTAAGATCCAAAATGGGACGAGATGAGGGTGAGGTTCAGCAAAGTTTAGGCCCTCTTCTTCTGCCAGTTGTTTCCCTAATTCAAGGTCACGCATAAAAGGAATCAACAGCTAGTTCATCAAGTGTATATTCTTTTTCATCCGAGTCTAACTATTTTCATCATTGCCGCCCAAACCCTAGCTCAATTAAACAAGACGTTATTCCAAACCCAGTGTGACCCAACTACCATGCAAATGCTTTCGCCGCTCAACTACAACATGCCCCTCGATACAAGAGTAAAAAGCCCTTCTGTGCCAAGGGGCTACAATGCCCGCCTAGACCTGCTCACCACGCCAGCTCGTTTGCCATGCTGCCACATGCCAAGCCAGAGCAGGCCTTGGAGAGTTCCTCGTCTTCCTCTGTTACCGTGGCGGTGTTGGGGAGGACTTGCTGGGCCGGCCGAATCTCATTCTTTGCCTTCTCTTCCAGTTTGCGGTGACGATCGATAAGCTGACGGACCTGGTTCTGGAAGTGCAGAGGTGTCTCCTTGACGAAGAGACCAGTGGGCGAATGAATTTGTGTAGGGTTGTTGAGTCCCTTGTCCTCTTCGGCGGCACGCTGCAGAATCTGGTCAAGGGTGTTGTCTGGCTCAGTTGCGTCGTTGTGCTTGTAGACCTCATAAGTCACTATGGTTTTGGCCGCTGACTCGGGAACACATCGGACCATGAAGAAAAAGGTTGGTCTAAAAGAATGGTTAGATGAAGGCTTTGGTAGTATGGACCAAAGAGACTTACGAGACAGTCATAGATGCGTTAGGGAAGTAGAAGTCGTTGATAATGGTGGTGCCCTTCTCTCCCTGGGCAAATCCCTCGGCGGCGTGGTACTTGTCGGCCAGGGTTTTCCAGTTAAGAGTGCTTTCAACGGTCCAGGAATCGGTGAACTTGTAGTCGTCAAAGTTGAAAGGCGCATGCTTGGGCAAGTGATCAGTGCCAGCAAAGTCGTCAACCCAGGCACGCTCGGGCTTCTTCTTGGCGTCCATGTTGACCCAAACGAAACCCTTGGCGTCGACATGAACGTGAACAGGGAAAAGACCATTCTTGGACTTGTCAAAGCCCTCCATGTCGGTGTAGCCAGGCGCCTTGGCGAGCTGTCCGTTGAGGCCATAGGACCATCCGTGGTACATGCAGGACAAGACCCTTGACTTTCCTGTGTCCTTGGTGATGACTGGGAAGGCGCGGTGTCTGCAGATGTTGTGGAAGCCCTTGATGATGCCATCGTTGTTTCGGACAAGGAAGAAGTTGAAGCCGGCCTCGTCATAACGAACGAACTGGCCGTTCTCGGGGAAGCGTGACTTGTGGGTGACGCGGATCCATTTCTGGGTAAAGATGGCCCGTCTTTCGAGCTCATAAACCTCTTCAGACTTGTACCACGTGGATGGTAACGGCTCAGAGATTGCTTTGCTCTGAGATTCTGAATTCCGTAGGATGTTGCTGCGGGCTATTTGGTACTTGAAGAAACCGCGTCTACCTGCCACTACAAGGAGTGTTGCCAGGACGAAAAGAACAGTGGCGCCGATGGAGAGCATGGTGTCAAACTGGATGAAGAGCTTGGGCGATGGGATGATTTCACTTCCAGTCCAGATCCATCAAGGCGAAGCGACATGGGATATTTATTTCCATGTACCAGTGGGGGGGCCATGGCGCGTAAAGCATCGTCATGTGTGGCATCCATCCCAAAACCGCCATCCATCGGTGATGGCTTCACGGCCACCGGTCAGGTGATCGGTGATAACAAGGTGCTGGTGCAGTTGTGTTTCGAATTGCTACTATCTGATTGGGAGTGGAGCGGTGGATCGAGATTTTGAGGCCAAGACCGGAGGCTGCCCCGTTTATCAGATAGCGGGAGTGCATGGCTATCTCGTCTTGATGATGCCCGAGCCGTGATGACCATGGTCAACTGATGAAAGCCATGGGCACCATCTGAGTGACACTCTCCTATCAGGCTTAGATCGTTTCCCCGCCAAACAACTTTCTCCGCGCCACGGCATCCACTGCTCCACCACTCCGCATTCTTTCACGGACTCAACCTCCGGGTTGGACCCCCGGACTTTGACGCCCGTACCGTGGGCTTCCCCTCATTCCGCAGCACGATGATGTACATGGAGATCCACGGGCGCTCCGGGGGGTGCTGCAACAACGGTGCAGCGACTGTCGAAACCGAAGCCGATGGCCTCGTAGCTCGGACCGTTGGATAAGAATCCACGTCTTCCGCGCGTCTTCCACGGTGCTTCCGCATGGTTCTAGAAGACGGGATCGCGGTGCTGGCCAACCTCGACTGTCCATTCCCGGTAGAGGCCGGTATTGATTGCCGCGAGCACAGAGGGCGGGGTATCCGCACGATTCGTGAACCACGGCATCACGGACCGTGTTTTGCAGGGTCAAATGATATGCTAAATATTTCTAATCTAGGAGCCCAGACTGCTGGCTAATGTGAGATTGGTTAAATACGTTCTGCACCAGCCACTGGCGAGCACAACAACTACCGTGGTTCCTCTGGTCTTGTTACTAAGAGAAACTGACGGCATCTCGATAGGCCTGCTCCATGGACTGGCTGATTGGCTATTCACCTGTCTTTCTGCAATGCCAACGCTGGTATGCCAACAAACCGCCTCTCTTTTTCCCATGCAGCACATGTTGATTCCTGAACAAAGCGATATCGGGGCATACCACGCTTGCCCGGGCTGCGATGAATCGTCAACCTCGTCTTGGTCTAGAACGCGACTCTAGGAGATAAGAGTAACCCTCCGGCACAGCTCCCGCCCCCGCCCCCGCCCTCGCTCTCGCCCTCGCCGTCGCCGACCAGCGCGGGGTCCTTGATTCCGGGCTCTGCTGCACTGGCCGCTTATTATTAATAAAGTGGCGACCGCCAGGGGTCTATGCCT